>JAODAL010007908.1:0-121712 GCA_025379985.1 Phyllomedusa bahiana | reverse complement strand
CTTTTTTTTGGGGTTTTGTTTGGTTGGGGAAACAAAATGGGGTATTTTTTTTGGGTTTGGCCCCCTTTGTTTTTTTCCATTTTAATTTAAAAAAATCTAGGGCTCCCCCATTTTCCCTTTGGAGGATTCATTGCTATTTGTTCTGGGGGCAAATTTGTACGGGGGTTTACGGGTTTTTTTGGCTATCAGTGTTTATATGTCTTAGACTGAGCCCCCAAAATTTTTTCCTCTTGGGGGGAAACCCCTTGAGTTTTTTCCCCATTTGTACAATATCCTTCTTGGATATTTTTGGATTTCTGTTATGAGGTTTTTTTTTATTTTTTTTTATTAAGTCTATCTCAAATTTGATTTTGTGTTTTTTTGGGGGTTAATAAAACCCAAGTCGTTCCCCCTTTGAGGTTTTTTAAAAATTTTTCTGTTCAAAACCCCGGGAATTCGGGTTTTGTTTTGTATGTAGAAAATAACAAAAAATATGTTTTTTCTACTTCTTTAGTTTATTTTTAAACAATTCTCTTTTCTTTTTTTTTTTTAAATTAAGGGCCATTAGATTTATGAAAAATTTCCCTCTAAATTTCCCTGCCAAGTTTCTAAAAAAGAAATCTTTTGGCAAAAAGGGGTTTGGGCCCTTTTAAAAATTTAATTAAACCTTTGGAAATTTAAGTTTCTCATCAAAATTTAAAATTTTAAAAAATTTGCATAAATTGTGAAAAAAAATTTTCAGATGAAAAATTTTTCTCTAAGGTTCTAGTAATACCATACAAAGTCCGGGTTTCTTCTTCGGTATATTCTCGTATATTTTGTGGGGGGATCCGGATATGTGAACGAGGGGGTAGAACTTGTTTCATTTTTGTCCATCTTTTTTTTCCCCTCGGGGTTATGCCCTTTTGAGGAGGTATTCCTTGCGGTAATACCCCTTTGGGGAGGATGGGAAAAAAAAAAAAAAAAAAAGAAAAAAAGGCCCCAAAAAATTTTAAAAAAACCTTTTTTTAAAAGAAAAATAAAACTGGGGGGCTTAGGGAATAAGCTCACCTTTTTTTAAGCTGTACTGGGTTTCCTCAGCTGGAAATTGGGCGTTTCCCCCTGGCCCAGGGTAAATAAAAGAAGCAGTCGTATCCAATTTTGCCTGTCCACCCTTTAAAACCCAGCGGAGAGAAAAATGATGATTAGAAAAAGGGTATTCCCCTCAGATGCGGTGATCCATGAAAAGGGCACCCTTCGAAAAATTTACTTGTGGCACTGACCCCCGAAAGTAAGTCGCTGGAAAGACCCAAAAGCCCCCGGAAAAAAATCCCCGCCACGGGTTCCCCCGGGGGACGCTGAGGTGAAGTTTTAGAAAAGAAACTAAAACCCCGGTTTTCCCCGTTCAGTAAGAAAAGGGATGGGGTTTTCTGGAGCATTAAAATTATAGAAAGGATTTTTTATTTAAAACAACTTTAGGGTTTTTCGCCGACTTCAAACTTCACCTTTTTCTATGAAACAAAAAAACGGGAACAAAAATTGGATAAATAGCCATTAAAATCAAAAGGAGGGTGGATGGACAGCTGTTTGTACCTCAGATCGAGGCTGAAGGGAACCACAAACAAAAAAAATAGATGTGTAGTACAAGATTTGAATAAAAACAAAAATAAAACCAGGATAAAAAACCCTGTGAAGCAGCGATATATGTCGTTTCACTGAAATTTGAAATTTACTATGTAATCATAAACAGAACAAAAAATTAAAATAAAATTTTCTTTAATAAAACTTTTACTGATCCCAAATTGTAGTGTAAATATGTACAAACACACGACAGTTAAAAATACTGTATTTTAAAAAAAAGGGTTTTAAAATCAAATTTAAAACTAAAAAAAATAAAAATGCTGTAAAAAATTTAAAATCGTAGGCGAATTTGTTTACCTAAAAAATAATTAAAAAACCCCGGGAAGCGATAATAATAAAAAATAGATATAGTAAAAATTTAAATTTAAAAAAAATAGGGTAGAAAAAAAAGGTTTTATTTATAGGGCATTGACATTATATGATGGATGAAAAAATATATGCTTAGTAAAAAAAAAAGATATAATAATTTTTTTTTTTTGGGGTTTTTTTTGGGGTTTTTTGTGTATAAAAATGAAAAGGGAAACTAGAATAAATCCCCACTTTTAAATTATATACCAAACACACCACAATCTTACATAAAAAATATTTTAAAAAATCTCTTTTTAATATAAAAGGGATTTTAAAATTTTTGGGTATATACTCTGAAATGTAGGGACTTCTAATAAAAAGAACCTAAAATTTTTTATATTTTTTTTTATTTTTTTTTTTTAAATTTATTTTAAAAAGGGGATTTTTTGTATTTCTTTTAAACCCCCATGGGGTCTAACTTTTTTTTAATTTGTACACCCAATAGGATTCGCGATTCCTAATTTTTTTGGCCCCGACCCGGGGTTTTTTACCATGAATTATTTTTCATTGGTTTTATGTATAGTAGGTTCTTCCTCCCCTTTTGAAACTTGCCTTAGTGGGGAAAAATACTTTTATCCCCATCCTTTTAATGTTTTAAAAAATTCATAACAGGGGTTAAACCAATCTCGTACAATTTCGTCGGGGGTTTTCCCCCACAAATTGCGAGCCACTTTGGGCAAGTGATCAATACACAACAAATTTGCTGGCCCCAAGTAAGATGATCCTTTTTTTTAAAATTTTTCCTCCTGTAGAATGGGGAAGAGAAATGATGCTTTTTAAAAAAAGGGAGCAGCTTTTTGGGGCCAGGGGTTTCCCAACAACAAAAAAAAAAAAAAAGAAAAAGGCTGGGAAAATTGTTTTCTGGTTGGGTGGGGGCCCTCCCTATGTTTTTCCAAAAATTGGAAGGTGCCAAGATATTTTTAGAGTTTTTTTTTTTTTCTTAAAGGGGAATTTTAGGTTTTTTAAGGGTTTGTCCCTTTTAATTTATGGGGCCCCTCGGGAGAAAAAAGAGCCTTTTGCTTACTGATTTTATCTTGTCCCTTTTGTTTTTGGGAGTTTTTGTGTAGTAAAAAGCACAAGTAAAAAGTCTTTTTTTTTGTTTTTTTTCCTCTTAGGCAAGATTTTTGTTCTTGAAAAAATAGTCGCCCCTTTTTTTTATTGCATTTTTTTAATTTAATTTTAGAAGGATAACCTTTTTTTTTAAAAATGTTTTTAGTCAATCCCTCAGTTTGGGCAGCAAAACTTCTTTGTCGTGCTTTTTTAAAATTTCGTCGTTTTTGGGCCCGGTGGGGAAAAATTTTTTTAAATCCACTTACCTGAAAAATTAAAATTTTGAAAGCCAAATACCCGTTGGGAGGTCAGTGGGTTTAAAAAAATAAGTTTTAGCATGACGGGTTTTTTTCTATGTATAAATAAAAGATCAAGGAAGGTCAATTAACTAAGATTTTGAGGTAGCCTTTAAAACTGTATCCCCCCAGGGGTTTTGCTGTTGAGGAATTTAACAAAGTGATTAAAAGGTATTATGGACCCTTTCCCCTTTTAATAAATTAAAAAAGATCATCAATATTTCTTTTATAAAAATTTTTTATTTTTGGGACAAATGGACCATTTTTTTATGAATTTTGTTTTCAAAAGACCCCAAAAAAAAAGGTTTGGGCCCAATGAAGGTGCGATCTATTTCCCTTTTTGGCCCGGCCCCTTTAATTTGTTATGGTATGTGGAATTTTTGTACGAAAATAGTTTTTTTTTTAAAATAAAATTCACGTTTTTCGTTTAAAAATTTGGTTTTAAAAAAAAGATAAAAAAAACGGTTTCTTGTCAAAAACTCTTTTATAACTTAATACCCAACGTGTGGTTATGTTTGGAGTAAAGTGCCGTCACATAAAGACTAGTTTAAAACATTTTGCCATTCCTTTGGGTTTTTCCGCCCAAAGGGTCTCTAACCACCAAATATGCCCTTTAAAAGGAAATTTGGGTAGCGCTCCATAAGGGTGGGGGCGGGGAAATTCCCAGAAATTTGAAAAAAATTAGAAATGTTAAACCCTATCCTGAAATTTTGGCCTGCCGGGGGGATTTTGTGAAACTTTATGGCCTTGGTGGGGTGGTAAAAGAAGGGTAGGGAAAAATCTTTAACATTTAGAAAAAGGTAGATTTTCTTTTTTGAAAAGGGCCCTTTGGGGTCATAATTTTGCTTAAAAAAATTGTGTATAAGTGGTTTTTAAATTTTCATATACCATAGGTTCCCCTTTTTTATAATGGGTTTTCATCGTCCAAGATTCAATTTAATTCATGAAATTCGGGAATAACAACACCCCACCCCCTTGTCGGCATTTTCGTTTAACGATTTTTTTGTTTCTTTTTTAGTGATGAGGGCTACCCTGTTCGGGTTTTAGCAGAACTAAACCAGCGTTTTCCCGGGGGCTTGGGCAAAACTTTTAAACCGACAATTTTTTTCCCCCCCATTCTCCACCTTGGTGGCTCCTTTCGGGGCCCTTACTAGGAAGAATGCAACCCGAGAGGGTTGGCCCCCCCGGAGGCCAAGGCGTTTGTGGTCTAAAGCGGCCTTCCCTCCCCCGCTCCTGTTTTGGCCCGGGCCCTGTTTCCGGGGGGGGCCCGTTCCCCCTTGGAGGGGGAAATTCCTTTCCTTTCCGGGGGGGCAGGGGCAGTCCTCACGCAAAAAGCTCCAAAGGAAAGGGGTTCACAAAATGTGGTTTTTTCAAAAAAGCCCTTTTTTCCCCGGGCTGAGCAAAAATTTCCCTTTTGGGGCCGGGAACTTTTTGGGCCCTTCAATTTGGCCCTAGAGGAGTGGCGACATTCTGCTGGGGGGGGGCTCGTCATCCAATAAAACATCTTTTACGGACCAAAAAATTTGGGTTTTATTTTTCAGAAGGGGCCCCAAAGTTTTGAACCCTCGCCAAGCTCGGTGGTTCTTTTTTTCTCACGGTTTGGGCTTTCCTTTTTCCCTTTCCCGGGCCCCGTTTAGAAGAACGTCAAGGCGGATGCCCTCTTCGTGGGGCCTTTGGGCGGGTTGGTGAAGAACCCGGGGTCACAACAAATCATTTCCCCCGAACGGTTTTGGTTTTTACGTGGCTCCCGCAGGTCTCCCAAAAAATCCCCATGGACAAGAAAGTTTCGTGCCCCCGGGGGAAATTTAGGGGGAAGATTCTGGAGTGGGGGCATACTCCTTGGTGGCTGTGGGTGATGAAAATTTTCCACTAGGGGAAAAGACAATAGTTCGTAAGTGATTGGGCAAAAGGGGGTCCCACCCAGAAATGTTTTGTGAGGAAGAAAAATTGTGCCCAAAAACAGGGGAAAGGGCCATACCCCAGTGAAGGAGGGAAAGGGGAAATATGGATTCCCTTTACTGTTCTTGGGGAAGTGGGAATTTTTTCCTATTTAAATGGGAATCGTCCCCCAACCATATTTTTATTCCCGGGGGTTTGGGAATTTTTTTATTTTTTTTTTTATTTTCTTTATAATTCCCCTGTTTTTATTGATTTTTTTTTTTATAAAAGGGGTATTTTTTTTGCAATTTTGGCTATAATTGGGGAGAGTTTGTTTGAATTTGGGTTTCTTTATTTCCCGGGGGTTTTCTTGGTTAGGGGAAATTTTAAATGAGGGATTTTGTTTTGGGGTTTTGGGACCTTTTATTTTTCCAGTTTGAATTTTGAAAAAATTTTAGGGTTCCCCCCATTTTCCCCCCCTTTTGGGGGTTCATTGCTATTTGTTCTAGGGCGAAAAATTTTTACGGTGGTAATGTGTTTTGGCTAAAAGTTATATGTTTAGACTGGCCACCAAATTTTCCCCTTGGGGGGGGAAAACCCCTTTGAGCCGTTTTCCAATTTTTGTACAAAATCCTCGTGGATATTTGTTTCTTTTTATGAGGTTTATTTTTATTATTTTTTTTTAAAATTCTATTCGAGGAGTTTGTGTTTAAATTTTTTGGTTTAAAAACATCCCGCTCGTTTTCCGTTGAGGTTAATTTAAAATTTTTTTGTTCAAAACAAATGAATTCCCGGGTGGGGTTTTTTTTGTAGATAAAAAACAAATTTTTTCTTCACTTCTTTAGCTATTTTTTTAAAATTTTTTCTTTTCTTTTTTTTAATTAAAAAGGAAAAATTTGATTGTATGAAAATTTTTCTTTAAAATTTTCCTGCCAAAGGGTTCCCCCAAAAGAACCCCTCTTGGCAGAAAGGGTTTTGGTTTTTAAAAAAATTTTAAAACCCTTTTTGGAATTTAAATTTCTATTAAATACATTTTTCAAAAATTTTGCATCAATGTTTAGAAAAAACTTTCAGAAAGAAAAAATTTTCTCCAAAAGGGTTTTAGTAAAAACCCATACAAAATCCGGGTTTCTTTTTCGGTATATTCTCGTATATTTTTTTGGAGGATCCGGATATGTGAACGAGGTGTAAAAACTTGATAGCAGTTTGTCCAATTTATTTTTTTCCCTCGTGGGATGTCTTTGATGGAGGAAATTTCCAAGGGTGGGTTTAAATCCTGGGTGGAGTGGGGGAAAAAAAAAAAAAAAAAAAAGACAAAAAGGACCAAAAATTTTTTAAAAACCCTTTTTTAAAAGAAAAAATAAAACTGTGGCTTAGGGAATTTAAACTCACCCTTTTTTTTAAACTGTTATGGTTCCGGGACAGCTGGAAATTAGCCCCTTCCCTTTGGGCAGGGTAAATAAAAAAGAAAAGCAGTGTATCCAAGTGCCTGTCCAGCCCTTCAATCCCGACGGAGAGTAAATGATGATTAGAAACAGGGGATTCCCCCCAAAATTGGGGAAACCATGAAAGGCAGCTCGGGAAAAAATTTTCTTGTGGCAATGGCCCCCCCGGGAGATCGTGGAAAAATCCCGCAGCTCCGGAAAAAACCCGCCCCAAAGGGGTTCCCCTTTGGGAAAGCTTGGGGGGTTTAAGATTAGAAAAGATGACTGAAACCGGTATTCGCCGTTCAGTAAGAAAAAGGGGTCCGGGGGAAACTAGACACTTGAATTTATTTCAAAGGGTTTTTATTTATAACAACTTTGGTTTCGCCGACTTCAAACGTCAGCTTCTTCAGATGTTTAAAAAACACAGGAAAAATTTTAAAGGATATATATACCAATTAAAATTTAAAACTGGGGGGATTTGGGCAGTGTTTTGTACCTCAGATCGAGGCTGAAAGGAACCACAAACAAAAAAAAAATTTGGGTTTTGTAGTACAAGGTTGAATAGAAAAAATGAATGGGAAAGGGGTAATAAACCCGTGAAAACAGCGATATAGTCGTTTCAACTGGAAAAAATTTCAATACTAGGGACATTAAAAAGAAAACATTAACATTTCATTTTACATTTAAAAACAGCTTTACTGATGCAAATTGAAATGTTATTTATGAAAAAACACAGGGGACATGTAATAAAATACAAAGTATATCAAAAAACTGGGTTTAAAAAACGAATTAAAACTAAAAAAAAATAAAAAATGCTGTTAAAAAAAAAAATGCTAGGGCTGGGAAATTTTTTGACCTAAAAAAAAAATTAAAAAAAACCAGGGGAAAGGGTAATAATAAAAAAAAGAAAATAGTATAAATAATATAAAAAAATAAAGTAGGAAAAAAAAAAGGGGGGAAATTTTTTATATGCATTTGGGCATTATATTAAGGGTGGGAAAAAAAAATATTTTCTTTTGTAAAAAAATATAAAAATAATTTTTTTTTTTTGGGGTTTTTTTGTTTTTTTGTGTAAAAAATGAAAAAGGACAAGAATAAATACCACTATATTAAAATTTCTAAAACCAAAAACAATTTGAAAATAAAAATTTTTATAAAAAATTCCCATTTTAATATAAAAATTTGGGGGTTTTATATATTTTAATATACTCTAAAAGTAGGGACTTTAATAAAAAAGGGAAACCCAAAATATTTTATTTTTTTTTTATTTTTTTTTTTTTTAAATTTATTTTATAATTGGGTTCTTGTATTTTCCATTTAACCCTTTAGGCTAAGCGTGGGTTTTAAATTTTTACTCCCAATTTTTATTCGCGATATCCCCCAATTGTTTGGCACGAAAAACCCGGGGTTGTACTCATGAAAAATGTTCTTTGGTTGTATGCTTTAGGTTTTTATTCCCACTGTTTAAAAAAATCTGCCAAAATGTCGGGAAATAAATATATTCCAACCGTTTTGAAATTTAAAATCATAACAGTGGTTCACCCAAACTGGTTTTACAATTTCCCTCCGGGGTTTTTTCCCACATATTTTCGAATCCACATTGGGAAGTGATCAATTTCACAAACAAAAATTTTTGGCACAAGTAAGAAAGATCCTTTATTTTAAAATTTTTCCCCCTCCTGTTAATAGGAAAAAATGATGCTTTTTTTTAAAAAAGGGGCAGATTTGGAAACGTGGTGGAAAAACAAAAAAAGAACCTAAAGTTGCTGGTGTAATGTTTTCTGGTTTTGGGGAGGGACCCCCCCTATTTTTTTCCCAAATCTGGAAGGTGCCCAAAATATTTTTTAGAGTTTTTTTGGGTTTTTTTATAAATAATTTAGGTTTTTTCAGGGATTGTACCTTTCAAAAAAAAGGGGTCTCTGGGGTAAAAGGGCCCCCATTTCTTTCTGATTTAAAAACTTTTTACCTCTTTTTTTATTTGGGGGTTTTGTGTAGTAATGAAGCAAATTTTAAATTTGTTTTTTTTTTGTTTTTTTCCTCTTAGGGACTAGATGTTTTTCTTGATTCCCTTGTCGCCCGCCCTTTTTTTTTTTGCAAACCCTTTTTTTAAGTTAGGGAAAGGGTAACCCCCTTTTTTTAAAAAAATATTAGTCAAATTTCCTCATTGAGCACAAAAAAAAACTTTGTCAGTCAAAATTTTTACGGATTCCCTCCCATCTTGCCGTTTGGGAATATTTTTTTAAACCAATTACCTGTGATTGGACTTTAAAGCCAAAAAAGGCCGTTTGGGGCAGTAGGTTTAAAATAAGTTTTTTTGACATGATCTGGTTTTTTTTTATGTATAAATGAAATCAAGGAAAGGGCAATTCACTAAGACTTGAGGTAGCCGTTTAAAATGTATACCCCCGTGGGTTTTGTTTTAGGAAATTTAAAAAAGGGGATTGAAGGTATTAAAGGGCCTTCCCTTTTTAAAATTAAAAAATTAAACAAAATTTTTCTTTTATTATTTTTATATATTTTACAAAAGGAACCCTTTTTTTATGAAAAATTTTACTCGGGAAAAACCCCCTTAAAAAAAGGGTTTGGGGAATGAAGGTGCGACTCAAATGCCCTTTGGCGGTCCCTAACTGTTGATGGGGAGGTGAATTCCCCGGGACGTAAAAAAGTTTTTTTTTAAAATCAATTCAAGTCCTTCGATTAAAAAAAGTTTTAAAAAAAGATGAAAAAATTTGGGGCTCTGTGCTAAAAAAAATCTTTTATAAAGTTTAAAACCCAAAGTGTGGTTGAATTTTGGGGTAAAGGGGCCTTTACTCAAAAACTTGCAAAAAAATAAATTTCCATTCCAAAGGGGGCCGCCCAAGTCCCCCTAAACACCCTATTTAGAGTCCTTTAAAGGGAAACCCGGGTAGCTGCTCCCTAAGGGCTGGAGCTGGGTTTTCCAGAAAATGGATAAATTAGAAAGGTTAAAACCTATGCCTGAAAAAGAAACGGCCTGCCGGGGGGATTTTTTGCATCTTTATGGCCTTCGGTAGGTGGTTTAAAAAAAGGGGATGGAAATAAAACTTTAAAAAGTTTTGAAAAGTAGATTCTTCTTTTGATATGATGCCCTTTTTTCTAATTTTTTCTTAATAAATTGTGTATAAGTGGTTTTTAAAAATTTTTTATATAAACCCTAGGTTCCCCTTTTTTTTATAATAGGGTTTAAACGTCCCAAAATTCTATGGGGCTTTGCATTATAATTTAAAGATAATTTGAATAACTAAGCCCCCCCCCTTTTCGGCATTTCTATAACGGGTTTCTTTGTTTTCTTGTTTAAATGATTGGGGGGGCTAGCTGTTCTGGTTTAGTCAGAACTAAACCAAACTTTCCCGGGGGTTTCCCCGAAAATTTTCCGACAATTTATTCCCCACTTCTCCCCCCTTGGTGGTCCTATCGTGGCCCTTTTCTAGGAAGAATGCGAAAACCCCGGGGTTTGGCCTCCGGAGGGGCCCAGAAGGTTTTTTTGGATCTAAAGAAGGCCTTTCCACAGCTCCTGTCCCTTTGGGCCGGCCCGTTCCGAGAGGGGCCCTTTTCCTTGGGGGTGGATGCCCCCTCCGTGGGGGCAAAGGGGGGTCCTCACGCAGAAAGGGTCCAAAGGCAAGGTTTTCAAAAGTGGGTTCTTCTAAAAAAACCTTTTCGCGGGGTGAGCGAAACTATGCCCTTGGGGGGCCGGGGAAATCTTTGGGCCCTCCCAAATTGGCCCCAGAAAGGGGTGGCGACTTTTGTGGAGGGGGCTCGTAAACCAAACAAAAAATTCTTTACGGACCACAAAAATTTGTTGTATTTCAGACGCCCAACTCTAAACCCTCGCAAGTCGGTGGTTTTTTTTTTTTCTCAGGGTTTTGATTTATATACATTTCCGGCCGCTGAGAAAACGCAAGGGGGATGCCCTCCCTCGTGCCTCAGGGTCGGTGAAGAACCCGTGTCAAACACATCTTTTCCCCAACGGTTGGTTACGTGGCTCCCGCAGGTCTCCAAAACACCCTTGGAAAAGACGTACTGCCCCCCGGCACTCAGGAGGAAGATTTGAGGGGGGGCAAGCTCCTTGGGGGGCGGGTCACCCCGGAGGGGAAAGTCTTATAAAATTTTCTGCGGCACTACTGGGGCCCTCGCAAAGGATGAAGGGACTCCCCCTCGCCTGTGTCCTTGTGCTCGGAAAAAAGGTCCCACGCCACATCTCTGCCTGTGCCTGAAATACCAGGGGACGCACATAGCTATGGCTTCGTCATGGATCTCCAGTCTCCTCGGGGAAAATTCGGCATCGGGGTTTGGTGACAGCCCGGTTCTAAAAGTGTCCCATTTTGTGCCTCTTGTGGCCTGCCGTCTCCCCACAATTGGCACTTTTTTTTGGGCATTCTTCCGGTTTCCCTGGGCCTCAACATTGTCTCCGACCGCGGTGTTAAATTTTTTCCCCCTTTTTGGCATGCGTTTGCCCCACTGCAATCAAGTTGGTTTTCATGGGCCTATCCCCCTCAGCCAATGGGGGGGGGAGAGGGTAACCAGATTCGGGAGAATACCTGCGTCACTTTGGCCCGGACGCGGACAATGGACCGAGCTGCCCCTGGCCAAATTTCATATAACCACGGGACTGGTCTGCCGGCTCCCCCCCTTCTTTGTAGTTAGGCTGCCCCCCACCCCCCCCTTCCCCTGCCCCAAACTGGATGTGCCCGCTGTCAAAGCCGGGTTCGGGTATCAAGGCCACTGGCAGGAGCGCACATTCTCTACTTCGGGCCTCCGCCCGTTAAGTCTCGGGGGCGGACAAAAAGAGAAGCCCTGCCCCGCTTTTTCTTCCGGGGGACCAATTTGGCTCTCTTCAGATATGTGCGCCTGAAGGTCCTATCTTAAATTGGCCCTCGTTCCTGGGATCTTTCAAGGTTCTTCGGCATTGAACCCTGTGACATACAAGCTCTGTTTGCCGCCATCTTCCGGACCCAACCATTTCTGTGTCCCTCCTTAACCTCTGGTGCGAACCGGTTTTTCTCTCAAAATGTTTCCTTCCCCGTGCCGAATCCACTGACACTTCGAGGTAAAGGCTTTTTAGATTGAAAAAGGGCAGAGGGAGACGTTTCTTCCTCGAATTGGGGGGGCCCCTTTGGACCTGAGGAGGATCCTGGGGGCCCAATCCAATACCTGAATCGGGGCCTCATCCTCAGATTTTGCGGCCTAAAAAGGTGGGAAGGCCTAAGGGGGGGGGTACTGTAAGGTTGGCCCGGGGCCGTGGTTCGGACCGCGGGCGCACCTGCGTTCCCCCCGGCGGGTCCCCCGGGGCCCCAGCCGGTTTTGGTGCCACCCCTCCCATCCACTCACCTGGGGTCGCTCCCGTCTGGGCTCGTCCCCCGCTGGCCCGGGAAAGGCGTGCGCGCCCCCTGCGGGGGCAGCACGGTTCTCGTACATTTAAAGGGCATGTGCCCCGGGAATTGGGTAATTGCCCGGGCGCTGTCCCTATATAATTTTCACCCACGTCACTTCCCCCCTTTGGGCTATGTTTCCTGTGCCTTACTAAAAACGTTTCCTTAAGTGTGTTCTCCCCCCCTACCTTCCAGACCTCTTGCTACGTTTTTTCCCCACTCCGAACCTCTGCCCCCTGCCCTGACCTTCCTGCCTGTCCACACCCGAAATTCCGCCTGCCCTGACCTTTTTCCTGCCCCCCCAAAGATCCCCGACTACCTTCTTACCTCGCTGGGACCTTGGCCCCACCGCAAGCAAGCACTCAGGGGGGCGACCTGGTAGCCCCCCGCAGAAATCCATCCCGCTTTCCGGGGGGCTCTGGTGAAAACGGGGCTACTTAGATTCCCCTTTCCCGGGGTGGCTTAACATCATCCTTGCGGTGGTCGGGGGATCCACTACCCCGCCCCCTACAAAAAAATTGTTTCAAAGACATTTTTTTCTTCCCCAATTGCAAGAGGGGTAAGGTGATGGTGCTGTCAGAAACAGGAATAGGTAGGACAGTGTTAATGACACATATTGCAAAAAGACTTGTTTTTGCAAAATCTTTACTAGCTTTCAATCCCTGTTTGAGGGCCCCATTTTAATATAATTAAAAAAAAGAGAAGAACAAACATGGTGGGATTCAATCCAATTTTAAAAAAAAGTTTTCTATAATTAAAATACTAAAAAAAATTTCTTACAAAATAGGGGGTTAAAAAAAATTCCCCTGAAAATTTCAAGGGAGGACAGGAAAACTTGACCAATGTAGTTATTCAGAGACATGGGGGTAAGGAGCACGGACAGAGAACAAAGTACGAGACAATTTCCCCCACCGTTGAGTAAAATAAAAAAAGAATCCAAAAAAAGGGGCACCTGGGGGTTGGAAAGGACGTAACCACCAGTATTTCCAAGTGAAGCTCAATTGGTCCGCACTCATAAGGAGGGCAAGCGCTACCCAGGAAAGGGACAGTATATGTCCAGTGAAACTAAAATGGGGGTTTTAAAGACTCCTTTTTCCGGCACTTTTTAATCTGGGGTCATGCAGGTTTGGGGCTAATGCTGTGGCCCAGGACAGGGATAGTCAATGTCCAGTGAAACTAAAATGGTGGTTGAAAGACTCCTTTTTCCCGGCACTGTTTAAATGTGGGGGTCTGCGGGGTTTTGGGGCTCATGCTGTGGCCCAGGACAGGTATAGTCAATTCCAGTGAAACTAAATGGTGGTTGAAAGACCCCTTTTTTCCCGGCACTTTTTAATCTGGGGTCATGCAGTTTTGGGGGCTCATGCTGTGGCCCAGGACGGGTATAGTCAATGTCCAGTGAAACTAAAATGGTGGTTTGAAAGACTCCCTTTTCCGGCATTTTTAAAAATCGGGGGGGTCATGCAGGTTTGGGGCTCATGCTGTGTTCCAGGACAGGGTTTATTCAATGTCCAGTTCAAGTAAAATATGGTTCAAATCATACTGCCTTCGGGCACTTTTTAATTTGTGGGTGATGCAGGTTTAAGGTCATGCTGTGGTACAAGACAGGGATAGTGAATGGTTTTGTGATTTTTTTCTGTGGCTTTTAAAACCCTAAGTGTTTTTGCCTAAGATGTAGCACGTATCCATTTAAACTGTTGTGGATGTTAATTCCAGCTTCTCCAGCCTGTTTTGGGTGTAAGAATGAAGGTGTTTTTTGCTCTCCCATAGAACTTTAATGGTCATCGATCATAATCTACTATCGACTATCTTGTCGATGATGGTCGACTATCGACATCGACCGATGTCGATGGCCAACGTAATCGCTCAACACTAGTTCTGAACCCTAATCCCATGAATGTCTATGGAGGAAAATTCTGCTTTAGTTTTCCTTCTTCTGGAAAGCACCTAAATAAACGAACTGCATGTAAATTGCATGGAAACACCGCCACACATTTGGGGAACATCCTGGTAACCCTAAAATATGTAGGTGAAAATACTTACAGTGATATCGGTTTAACTAGCATATGGGTGACACGTCTGCAGAGGAGGCTTAGTTAAAATCATCTCTGTAGATCTTATGAAAATAGATGAAACAAATAGTGCAGCATGTTGTTCTATTGTGTCTAGTAAAATGACTGACACAATGACTTAAACCAGTGTCATATAACAGTGCCATTATTTTCAGATGGTCTGGAAATAACAGCACAGATGAGAATGTAGTCTTATCACAGCTTTGACAGAGCAGCCAATAAGGTTGTTTTCTTCGAACTTCAAATGCAAGATGGATATGAAGGTCAAAAGGGAAAGAAAAGAATCCATCTGTCACAGTCTCCAAAAAAATTAGACCTTTTTGCAAAAGCACAAGCTAATGGAGGTTTTTCCTGACAAAATTAACTCAGGCACCATAAAAGAGATGCCCATCTTTTACATGTGCTTTTTGCAAATAATCATGATTTAATACATTTAATTGACCTCACACATTTAAGTTTTTTAATTTGCAAACATTTGGAAAAGCACATACCATTTTCTTTACACTTCACAACAACTTGCTACTTTGTGTTGTTTTATCACATAAAATATCAATAAAATACTTTTAAGTTTGTTGCTTTTACATTTATAAGTTAGGAAAAGTTCAAAATGAATGAACACTTTTTTAACTCACTGTAAATGCAAATCTCATGTATTTTCTGGTCTCTTCACCAGGATGAAGCATGGGCTTGTAAAGAACTTAAAGGCCACACATAAGGAGAACTGATGGAACAATTGTCACGGGTGGTCCCGCAGCCGTGGGTCGGGCTGCGGGCACACCCATGTCTGGTCTGTGTCCCCCTGCTCCGGGGACGAGTGGCGCCTGCACTCGCTCCCCCGAGAGCCTGCACTTACCTAGCCGCGCTCCTGTCCCCACGTGGCTCTCTGCCGGCTGCAGTTCGCTCTCGCGACCCCTAGTGCGCACGTGGCAGTTCTTTGAAATTTAAAGGGCCAGCGAGCCAGTAATTGGTTAATTGCTGGCCGCTGGTCCTATATATTGGTTCCACCGCGGCACTTCCTTGCTGGATCTATTGTGCCTATAGAGAAAGCGTTGGAAGTGCGTTCTAGTGTCTTCGGTGTTCTGATCCTCTTGCTACATTTATTAACCACGAACCTTCGCCGCCAGCCCTGTTCTTTCTGCTTGTCTACGCCTGACGATTCTGTACCACGCTCACCCTTGGCTGCCACCGCAAGCAAGTCACGTCAGTGGAAGCGACCTGGTAGACTCCCGGCACAGCAAGTCCATCCCGCTTTGTGTCGGGATCTGGTGAAAACCGGGACCTATTTGTACTCCTATACATTGAAGTAGGTCCTGCTTGGTCGGGATATAAACTTGCTTCCAGAACTTGGCAATCAGACATTTTACCGCAGTCAAAATGTACAAGAAAAGTCTACTTAATCTAAGACCCAGAGGGTCATATTGAATATTAAGAAGGTAGAGCTGAGGGGTGAGTGGAATCTTATGTCCCGTGATGTCATGTGTAAGTAATTGCACACACTCCAAGAATGGTCTAATCCCCCACAGTCCCAGAAGACATGTTACAGGTCAGCCCCAGGATCCCCACATCTCCAGCAACAATCAGTAACCTCCGGCTTTAATCTATGCAACAAAGCTGGGGTATGGTACCAAAACATAAGTATCTTATATTGGTTTTCTTTATACCGGACAGATAAAGAAGAACGTGCCGCCTGTTTCCAAATCTGAGCCCATGTGTCCCTAGAGATAGGAGCCCCTATACTGTAAAAACCACCCACTTAGTCATGTAGGAATGTTCAATCGGAGAATCCGGGTCGGGGTAATCAAAAATTTATATAATGTTGATATCAGGCCTGCGGAGGAATGCCCTGCCCGGCACAATTTCTCAAAGGCTGTAGGTTGAGAAACCCTAGCAGAGTTTAACACCGTGGACATAAAATGACCAATTTGCAAATACGAAAAAGCTGCTGATGGAGGTAGACCATAATAAGAACTCAAGTCTTGGAAAGATTTTAATTTCAAAGTACGGTGATTCATCAAATCTGCAATCCAGCAAATTTCTGGGTCATAGTAGCCCATAGCAAAGAGTTAGGATGAATGGGAGCCATGCACAATTTTTCGATCTCCATCCACCTGGAGTATGCAAACAGAGCAGACCAAGATATAATGACTCGTAATTATGTAATACTTCACAATGTCTGGGACTGCCAGACACCCATCCATCCTAGCTGTCATCAGGACATTTCTATGAATCCTGTGTCGCCTGCGACCCCAATTAAAATGGATCATATCTGCCTGCAGGGACCTGAAGAACGTCATAGGAATGGGGATAGGTAGTGTCTCGTAGAGATACATTAATTTTGGGAGGACAGACATTTTTATCGCTGAGATGCGGCCAAACAATGATAGAGAAAGCTTATTCCATTTATCTAATAATTTTTTTTTTATTTCCACCACAAGTGGAGGAAAATTGTATTTAAACAAAGACGAATAAAATAAATTCAAGTAGACCCCTAAATATTGTAGACGTTCCGGTTGCCACCGATAATTGAAATTTAGCTTTAAATGGGAAACTTGTTCAGAAGATAGATTGATTGGCGAAGTTTCTGTTTTAGAAGTATTAATCTTGTATCCAGAGATGGTACCAAATCTGGAAAGAAGGTCATGCAAATTCGGAAGTGAAACCAAGGGATTAGTCAAGGTGAGCAACACATTGTCTGAATATAAAGAGATCTTAAACTCCGTGTGTTTGAGAAAAACTCCACTAATATACCCATTTAATCTAACGGCTTCTGCTAACGGTTCGATACACAAAGCAAAAAGCATGGGAGAAAGGGGACAGCCCTGTCTAGTGCCATTGTTTATATGAATTACTGGTGATGTAGCATGCGGGAGTCAGACAGCATGCTACATCATATTTATTAAGAAATGCATCCAGGCCCTGAATTTCTTGTTCTTAAAGGGGTCTTCTTCTCCAGATGTTTCTTTTATAGCCAGAAGGAGTCACAGGTAGATGGAACGTCCTTCCACATAGATGTAGCTTTCTCCAGAGCACTCCATGTGGAGGTTTCCTTCTATGTGTCGGTGTTGGTGTAAAAGCAACAGCATGAAAAGAAACAGCTTTCTCCAATCGCGCGAGTGGCCCTGGATACTCCACGCCGGCAGGATGATAACAACCGGCCGATAGCAGAACCTGTAAGAAGAGAAGTATAATGTAATTAATAAGACCCTATATTACAGGATATTACTGGGTTGTCCCTGTGATGGGACAGTAGAAGACTCCCATATATACAGAGGTAAGGGATCCTCCTCAGTCAGTATACATGTGGCAATCCCATCGTTGACAGATAGCTGCTACACAGGCAAGTAACTAGCTATAAGGGATGCAGAGGTAGCAGTTGCTATCAGGTCCTGGAGCCTGGGAGGGCCCAAAAGTTCCTCTGCCACATAAGACATCAGTATTAAAAATGGCTCATAAAAGGTAGGAGCCCTTTTATTGATTGAGCATTGGGGCCCTGAAGCTTTAAGTTATGTCTCTGTTCACCAAAATTATTACCAATGGCTGACAGTATACAACATGTTACCACTTGTTCCTTCTCCATTTGTTCTGTTTTCTGTTGTTTTTCCTCTTGCTCAATTCCGATTTCTTTCTCTTCTGAACTGGGAATTCTTAAAATGTAAAAGAAAAAAAAAAGTTGAAGTAACGGCTCCTTAATATGGTAAAGGTTGAAGCCTTCACCATGTATCATTGAATCCATGAGGAACGAAAACCTCTGCATATTATAAGGCTATGTTCACCGGTCGGACTTGCTCAGATTTCTGCCAAGGATTTTTACTTTATAGAGGTAGTATTTTTCTCTGATTTGGACATGGGTTAGTCCTACTTCAATGAGGATAACCTACGTCACTGCTGCTGGAGTGGAAGCTGAAGAGGATTGACTCAAAAAAAATGGACGTGTCCATTCTTCTTTTTGTATAAATAAACTTTGCTGTAGTTCACAGTATAAACTACAGCATGGACTAGTGATTCAAATGAATTGCATTCAGATTGTACAAGGATTTTAACATGGGATCTAGGTGGAATTTGCATCCAACTCTTTGTTTAAATCCATTGTGTGAACTTGGCGTATGTTCACATTACGTTTTGCACATTACACTTTTTGATCATTGCCTAATGAGATTAAAAGGTGGTGAATGTTATGCTTAGCATGGTCTAGTATTTGCTGTTGTTCCCATATGCATCAAGAATCTAACAGTAATAACCCCATAATCTACTCACATTTCACAGTGTCCTGTGCTACATACACTGTGGAGGGGACTTGGGATCCTCATTTGTCCTGGGAATAGTAATAATTGTTTAACATGTCTGTAAATATATAATCATAACATTCTGATGTCACAAGCTAACAAATTTTACAGAAATCAGAGGTGTAATATAGGAGCTGCTTATCTCTTCCTACTTAAGTGAACTGTTTAATATTGCGGTTAGAGTTCCTTTCTGTGCTGGTTTTTTTTAAGACTATAGATCTGTATTGTTAAGCTATGACAAAAAATTTGTCGAAATCCAAAACCTAACAACTGCTTACAGCTTTGAACGTCAGTGTTTTTGTCCAAAGCAGCTGTGTTTCCGATGATTTTTTTGGGTGGTGTTCAGTTTTTTGGTGTGTTTTTGGACTGTTTTTAATGATGTAAAATCCATATACCTTGTTAAACAGCTAGGCAGTTTTTCACCAGAACTGTCCAAAGACTGGACCAAAAACCACCGAAAAAACGTCTGGCGGTTTACATAGACTTTAATAATAAATTTTCTGCTCTGCTCTGTTGTTTTTTACAACATGTTTAAGAAAATGATCAGCAACAAAAAGGAGCAGAAAAAGAAACTCTGTGGAGATTACAGAACATTTTACTACTTAAGCCTATGGGATCTATTTTTAGTCGTTTATTCAGCGGTTTTAGAAAATGAAAAATGCTGAAAAAAACTCACCATTTTTGTGTGCTGTGTAGATATAGCCTTAGAGTTCCTTCTCCTGAGCTGTATTATTTACAACTATAGATCTATATTGTAGATTAATGAAGGGGGTTGAACTATGACTACATATTTTATTTCTCGTTGAGTTCACAGACAAAAGCTAATAATAAATGAGATTTTATATTATGTTTTAATAAATGACCCTTCAAAAGTGTAGCAAGGTTTTCCTACACGTGGATTAAACACACCACAGTAAAGAAAGATGTCCCACACACGTTACACACACACACATATATAGATCGCCTTGACCCAGACCGGGGTTTGCAGCAAAAGAAAAGAAACAATACAGTAAACAAAAGTCCTTGCCTGTCCACCACTCCCACACAGTACATTCCTCACTATCAGCCGGAGGGCTTCTACCACCCAGCTTTACCCAAAACCGTTGAGTTGCAACCCTTGGCAGCTCACCACAGCTTGTTTCTCAGCACCAGCTTGCTGTTTCTCCAGCCATAAGGCAAATGAACAGCCCCTACCTGCCCTCCTGGCTTCCCTTAAATAGCCACCTGTACCGCCCCGGCCGGCCTCGGGAGTAGTACAAGGCGGTCCGAGGGCTGGGCAGGCCAGTTTGTGACGCCAGTTGGGGTTGTCGGCCACAGTTCGGCCTGGCACTAATGGAGATTCCCGGCAGATGGTGCAGGATGATGTGGCAGAAAACAAACACATCCCGGCAGGGTTATCAACACTTGCAATTTACTGAAGCTCTGCAGATATTGCCAGGAGGTGTTACACAGTCCAGGAAATAGGATATCTGCCTAACATGTGCAATGATAGTTCAATTTCTCTGCTGTAGTGTGGTGTAGCTCACCTGCTGCTAGTTACACATCTGATAACAGGACTCTTGGATTCCGTAATTTCCAAGAGAGAAAAATGCTGGATCGGTGATCCCTTCCAAGAACAGGCAGTGCGAGTCCTATAGGAATCCTGGCTTCTCTTGCTGAACTCCTGACTCTGTGGAGCTGCTGAGTTCCTGGGCAATTCACTCTGCTACTTGTGAACACCAAGTAGTTTCTCAGTTTGCCACAGACTTTGGAAGTCACTGTGGCCAAGGGACTGATACACTGGTTTCTTCAGTTTGCCCTGTAGGAAGGCACACACCCTCTCTACATGAGGCAACCTCCTTCTACCCACACTACTACACTCTCTCGGCACACTTCCTCTTCCTCTGACTAGAGGCCGTGTCCTAAACTCTGGATAAAGGTAAAGTGTAGAACCCCCAGCAAGGGACCGGGTTACAATGCCTGTATGCAGTGCTTAGCAGAGAAACCAACTTTCATCACGTCTAATAATACATATGGAACCTTACACAGACAGTTATTTTGTGGTGATCCAGACATGGGGCACCACACACCTGCTGGACTTAATGAATCACCTCTCAGGTGTGGTCTCCTCTGTTCCTTTATCCAGAGAAGACAACTGGGAGAGATATATCTTCTGTCTGGCAGTATACCACACCTTTTCTCACATATCCTCCCCCCTTCTGCTTAGGACCATGGGACTGGGCAACTGTCTCCAAACACCAGTGCACTTTTGAAAGTGCATCTGCATTTCCCTGCAGCCTCCCTGGCCTATGTTCTACTGTAAAGTTGTAAGACTGCTGGGCTAGAAACCATCGGTCACTCTACTGTTCTTTTCTTTAAGTATATCCACTTAAGAGGGACATGATATGTAACTAACCTGAATTATCTTCCCAATAGGCAGTACTTAAGTGACTCCAAAGCATATCTAATGGCCAAACACTCCTTCTCAACCACCACATAATTTGTGCCTGCTGGTTTAACTTTCGGCTCAGGTACAAAATGGCTCCTATACCTCAGATACATCAGTCTGCACCACAAACTCCCTCCTAAAGTTAGGATTGACCTGTACTGGCTGTGAACACAGAGCTTGCTTTAAGGTCTGAAACGCCTTCTCTGCTTCAGGGCTCCATTTCACCATCAATGATTCTTTACCTTTGGTAAGGTCAGTCAAGGGAACTGCTTTGGCCGCAAAATTGGGTATAAAGCATCTGTAATACTCCATGATATCCAAGAATGCCCTCATTTGCTTTCTGTTGACTGGCTGGGGCCACTTCTGAAAGGCATCCACCTTGTCATTCTGGGGCTTCACTACACCTCTTTCAATTATGTACCCCAAGTATTTGGTCTCCTCCTATATCAGTGATGGCGAACCTTTTAGAGACCGAGTGCCTAAACTGCAACGTAAAATCCCATTATTTATGGTGAAGTGTCAATACGGCAATTTAACCTGAATACTGTGGTTCTGAACACATGGAGACGTCGGCGCTAAGCAGGGAGATGACGTCGGGAGACGGGGCCGCAGCACAGTTATTACGAGGGATGTGACAGCCGCTCAGGACATTGTTTGTGGTGCGTCTGTCACATTCTTTTTACTGACAGGGCGCCATCAGAAACTTTAGGGCCCCATTCAGCTGAAGTGTCTGGGCCCCCGGCCAACCTCATCTCCACCCCCATATTTCCACCATACAGTGACCATATAGTGGCAGTTACAAGTGTAAGTGTGTAGTTACATTTAGTGATTCATAGGTGACGTCTTGTCTGATAAGTCGTTCACTTTCCTTTTTTCTTCTCCATCCGGTCCCCCTGAGCCCCTGTGATGGGCCCCTCTGAGTCCAACCGAGCCACTTTGATGGGCCGCCTCTGAGTCCAATCGAGCCCCTGTGGTGGGCCTTCCCCTGAACCCTTTTTATTGGCCCCCTCTAAGTCCCCCTGAGCCCATGTGATGGGCCCCCTTGGAGCCCCTGTGATGGTTCCCCTCAGAGCCCCCTGGAGCCCTATAATGGGCCCCCTTGGAGCCCCTGTGATGGTCCCCCTCTGAGTCCCATCACAGGGCATTGGGGGGCCCCATCACAGGGGCTCAGACGGGGCCCACCAGCGTCAGACTGGCCCACCGGAGGATCGGAGAATCCTTCGGTGGGCCGCCAGACTGACAGCACTGCTTTAGGGAGGGGGACTTGCTGGTGGAGAGAGGGGGCCCACGCTGTGTATATTAAAAATATCAGGGCCACACTAGTACACCAAGCCACGGATTCGAATTGTCCCGCCTACAGACACAGAGAGAGCAGGGGCTCGGCTAGTCTGTTCCCAGCGGCGCAGGAGATGTAAGTGAAAGTGAACTGAGCGCTGCTGGGAAGTGCCTCTCTCTACCAACAAGTCTCCCTTCCACTTTTAAGCAGTGCCGGCAGATATTTCTAATATGCACAGCGTGGGCCCCATCTCTCCACCAGCAAATCCTACCCCCTTCTTAAGCAGTACACCCCCCCCCCCCCCCAAGTGTTTCTGGCTAGCTAAGGGAGGGCCCCAGGACAAATATATATACCTGCCTAAATGAGGGATCCATATATATATATGGGCCCCTCAGTCAGGTGTGTGTGTATATATATATATATATATATTATATATATAAATATATATATATATATATATATTATATATCTATATATATATACATACACACACCTGCCTGAGGGGCCAACACACACACATATATATTATATGGGCCCCTCAGATAGGGGTGTATATAATATATATATATTATATATAATATATATATCTGTCTGAGGTGTCCGTTTATATATACCTGCCTGAGGAGCCTGTATATATACCTTCCTCGGAGGCCCATATAAATACCTACCTAACTGAGGGGCCCATATATATACTTTCCTGAGTGGCCCATATGTATATACCTAACTAACTGAGGGGCCCATATATGTACCTGCCTAACTGAGGGAACCTACAGAGCTTCCTATCATATGAGGGGAGATATAGAGCTACATAACTGAGGGGACCTATATACTTGTAAGTAAGGAGTTGCTGAAAAGTGAGGATTCTAAGATATTTATGTCCAAATCTTTAGGGAGGAATGTTGGTCATGAGAAGTTGGCATGGTGTTGTGGACCGGATGGAGAAGAAAAGAAAACATGAACGACTCATCGGAGAAATGTCACCTGTGAGTCACTAAATGTTCCTGTACTGTAATCACTTAAATTTGTGCAACGTATAATGGTTTAAAGTCAGTAATGGTGTGGTGGTCATGGTGTGGTGGTATTATTCAGTCACTATGTGGTGGTGATATGAGGTCATGGTGTTGTGGTGGTATTATTCAGTCACTATGTGGTGGTGATATGAGGTCATGGTGTTGTGGTGGTAATATTCAGTCACTATGTGGTGGTGATTTTTGGTCATGGTGTGGTGGTATTATTCAGTGACTATGTGGTCATGATGTGGCAGTATTTTGGTATCAATTATTGGTAATTTTAGCCTTGGGATTCTGGTTTATGTAGCGATGTTGTTTGGTAACTGTACGACCATTATTTAGTGGATTTATACTCAGTACTTTGTGTTATAGCTTTTGATATATTTTTTTATTTATATAAAATATATCATTCGGTGAGGTGAACATATATCTTTAGACCTTTTATGTTCACCACCTGTGTCCTGCTGCAATTAGATGAGGGAGACTCAGAAGCACCAGTGCTCCATCTTGATCACAGATTAGTGTGATGAGGTCATCACATCGGTCTGTATAACGTGAAGCGAGATCGGGGAGGGGCACTGTACAGGTGAAGGAGACAGCGAGGCAAAGTGGGCCCCTAAAATAAACTCCTCTGGTGGGCCCCAGGCACCACAGTCCGACACTGGGGCCCATCACAGGTGCTCGGGGGGGCTCAGAAGGGGCCCATGACAGGGGATCTAGGGGGCTGCGAGGGGGCCCTGGTTACTAATAAAAATAAGGGTCTGCGCTGTGGGAGGGAAGTCCGGTGTCGGAGTCACATCACTATACTTTTACATACAGATCAGGCACTGAGACCTGCTCTTTAACACTTAGGGCCACATGTATGAAAACTTACTAGGTGTAAAATTCACTTTGTCGCAACCAATCAGAGTGCCTCTCTCATTTTTCCAGAGCACTATATGAAATGAGAGGGGCGCTATGATTGGTTGCTATGGGCAACAAAGTGAATTTTAGACCTAGACAGTTTTCATACATGTGGCCCTAAGTGTTAAAGAGCAGGTCTCAGTGCCTGATCTGTATGTAAAAGTATAGTGATGTGACTCCGACACCAGACTGTGCCGGCGCTGGACCTTCCCCTCTCGCTGTGCGCGGGCTTTGATCTGCCAAAGGCGGGATTTCATCACAATTTAAATCAGTGAGGCCCCGCCTCACAGGGCGGGACCTCACTGATTTAATTTGTCAAGCAGGTCTCCTACATCCCGCCTGCGCACAGCGAGAGGGAAAGGTCCGGCGCCGGTCACAGTCTCATAGTAAGTGTTAAACAAAGAGCAGGTCTCAGTGCCTGTTCTGTATGTAAACTTATTGGGGCAGCTTTATCAAGGCAGTTGCGCCAGAATTCCGGCTCAATTTGCGGCAAAAACAAACTTTTCGCCACATTTACTATGTGTTTTAGACAGTTTCAGACTCTTCTGCGCCTCGTCCAACAAAGGGGATGTGGGCTAGTAAAAGGGGCGTGACACCACAGAAAATGGGGGGTGGCTTAAATGCGACAGAAAAAGCGACAGAATTTTGTTGCAGTTTCTGGCATGAAAGTAAGCCAACTTAATTGTAGTACAAACTTAGACTAGACAGTTCTAAACTGTACCAGATTTATCAACACTATGATAAATGTGGCGCATTGTAAGACTGTCTAGTCTAAGTTTACATTGTCTAAGATTAAGATGCTATTGATAAATCTGCCCCATTGTGCTGTGACTCGGATGCCGAGCTCTTCCTCCCACAGAGCGGACGCTTATTTTTATCATTAGAGGTAGTAAAGGCAGCGAGTCGGCAGCCTGGCGCGCGTGCCAGCATAGAGGGCTCAAAATGCCACTACTGGTCTACGTGCCATAGGTTCACCACTGCTGACGTAGAGGATGCCCCCTTGTTCTGGATAAAATCCTGTATATAAATAGATCTTGGGAGAGATCTCTATATTGACCTTTAATATATTTAAACATATTGATCATGTCACCCCAAAGTTGTCTTTTCTCTAAACCCTAATCTTGCTAATCTTTCTGGGTATTGCAGTCCACCCAGGTCTTTTATTATTTTCGTTGAAGAAGAAAAAAAAAGGAGGTCAGCTGTGATTGACTGAATGTCAATCTGCTTCTGCTTTTGATTATGTCACGTTATGTAAACCAATAACTCTCACCATATCCTTATTATTGTTCGATCATAGTACAAATGTCTGGCATGTTACACTAATTTGACAATGGGTTTATTTGATTTTCAGAGTAGAAATAATTTTCTGCAATGCTCTTAAATGCTTGGTAAGATTAAAACCTACAGCATGATCCGCATTATGCAAACTTAATAGCACATCACCACTGGATGGGATTCATTGTAGTTATATGGACATGTTGGCATTTGCAGATTAAATTACTGCAGGTAGAGATAAGTATGCAGTAGGATCTGTATGGATCTGTATGTTTGCTGGACATATTATGTACTCTCTCTATGGAGTTATCTCATCTCCTGTTATTCCCCCTTCCTAACACTTTTTTGCCTATTTTTTTCTTAACATTTTTTTTTCAACATTCTTTTAGTTCTCTTCCTCATTTTATTTTATGCCATCCCTATCTGCACCAGCAGGCAGATGTCTTTAGAATTTCACATATAGCGCACTTGAAATTTCTGACTCCTTTTTTTGCCGTACATGATTAAAACACCTTTTGTGGCTTTCACTTTACTTCAGTTTGACAACAGCACTCACATGTGACTTAGTTGCACATCCCTAACAACCAATCTAGTTGGCCATAATATCCATAGAACATCAATTTTAAGACATTACCCCAGTAGATGTTCTTTATTATTTCATTTAATTCAGTAATGACTGCACCAGTATATAAGTAACATTTTGCTAAACATAACCTTTTATCAAGCTGGATTTAATGAAGTTGTCCAGACCATAGAAAAATGAAATAATATGCTAGTGCAAGCCAGTAAAATAAGAATAAAAGGCCTATACTCACCTTGCTCCACTCCTCCATTCCAGCACTATGGGCGACATGTATGAACAGGGCTGAAAAGACGCCAGACTTCTGGTGCAGCCCCATTCGCTCTATTTCTAAATGGGCGCACTCCAATATCAGGCGCATTACATAGCGCCCTCGGCACTTTGTAATACACCTGAGATCGGGGGGCGTGCTGGAGGCATGTCGCACTACAACCGTACAAAGCTACACATTTACAGCTTCAGTATGGCAAATCCAGGCACATTGCTGCTGGAACAGGTAGAGCACTTTAAAAGTGGTTTACCTGAGCCATAAGTGTTGCTTAGTAGCTAGAAAGCGCTAAATCTATGACCCGCAGTAGAAAAGGTTCATAGATTCAGGCACTTTTTACGCTACAAAAATGCAAAAAAAAATGGCGCCTGGGTGCCAAAATACATACATGTCGCCCTAGGTCTCCTCGGTCTTCTTTTTACCTTCACTCTTCTAAATGTAAGTCAAAGCTGCAGCCATGAACTGACCGCACAGATCACGTGCCTATATGCACTGTATATCATCATTCGTAAGTGAATAGCTCTGCAAGATGATGTAAGCAGTGGCATGTGACTGCTGCAGCCACTGATGTTCTGTTCAGAAGAGAACCCCTTTAAGTAAAAACAGATTACATTGACTATACATTAATGTACAACATTCCAAAAACCCTATGCCCCTCATTGTGACATGAGAAATGAATGATAAGCAGTGGACATTGTAGTTCTGGGGGTCTAGAACAGTGGAAGAGGTAAGAACAATTTTCTTTGTTTCCAGGAGGTGTTTTCCCAAAATTCTTAGAAAACCCTTTTAAGAAAGGAGTCGTCACTTTTCAAAAGTCACCACAAGGTGGTGGTAAAGTACCGAGATTATGCTTTTTGTAATTAATGCATACAGATACTACAAATAAACATACACACAATTACTATGGTGTATAGCAGCAATAGACTGCTTTAAAAATACAAACAAAATAATAGCAGATAAACCTGGTCAAAATTAGGGGCCGGGTTTTTTCATAAAAAATTCCAGCTTTCTTGCATTAATGACAATGATTAAGGTAAATTGTGTTATGGGTACAGAAGGCTAAAGCTGGGGTTACACGGTCATTTGGACAAAACTATACCTACTTGCAGTTGCCAATTTTCCATGATTTTTTGCCAGCAATTTTGGCTGTACAGCCATTGGTGGCCACAGCTGCTAGACTTTTACAGGCCAAAGGCCCAGGGGGGAATTTCCAAAACCCCAGTAGCCCTACATGGCAGACCTGGAGTTGTTCTTTATTTTTGCATGTATGCCCTTGAAAGAGGCAAAAAATCGAAAACGAGGCAAAAAGAAAGGGATCCGGCTTTAGGGGCATGTCAGGCATTACATACTGAGGGGGGGGCCCCTAAAAAAAAACTCCCCCGGGATGGGCCCAAAAAACTGCCAACTGTGGGCCCCTAGAATAAAAAGGGACACCCCACCCAAAAGTAGAGGCCATGGGTTTGTAAGCCGCAGGTGCACCACACATAACTGTATAAGTGGCACCCTTTGTATCGCCTTATCTGTATACAATTATAATACCAGCAACCACCCCCTTCATGTATAGAAGGCGTGTGAGAAGTATTTGTGGATTTCTGCAGTCTTCCCTTGTATGATATTGTGGATTTTCTGCATACTGGTGTGAACTGGTACTTATCCAATGGGCAGTTTTTTTATTATTCAATTGCCCTCCTAGTGGAGGGTTGTATGAGCTGCTGATCATTAGTTATTTGCACCTTGTATTGGCTTGCTTCATTCTATTTGGCATTGCTATCATTTAACCAAGAGGGGCTATAAATAAGTCACTGGAAGCGGATTACCAATCAAGCTGAGGGTCTGGGCAG
The DNA here is from genome assembly GCA_025379985.1 of Phyllomedusa bahiana. Classification (NCBI taxonomy): domain Eukaryota; kingdom Metazoa; phylum Chordata; class Amphibia; order Anura; family Hylidae; genus Phyllomedusa; species Phyllomedusa bahiana. Next base: position 93,794 of record JAODAL010007908.1, on the reverse strand, counting down.
TGATCGTAAATAATAGCACAGCTTCCTCTTTTGTTAGCTAACAGAGAATCCAGATACTAGCAGTGGCTTCTTACACCATCAGCGCATCTTCTGGACCTCCACTTCTGGGACCCACACCTATCTAGAAAATGAGCCTTGAAAGCTATCTGTTCTGAGAGTTGTTCAGGATTCTCCATTGAAATCAATGGGAGTTCAGAGTACAGCCATTCAAAATGTAGAGGTTCCAGGGATGGTTCTTGAGAAAGATGCGGGTCTAAAGGTGGGACCTGCATCTATCTGACAATGTGGGCATAACCTAGCAATATGCAATCAAAGTTTAAAGTGGGGCAACCGCTTAAAGGTAAGCTTACACCACGAAAACTATGTCAGCTATAGAGTACTACACTATTCTGTCCCCCCAAAAAAAATCGTGTATGGCCAAAAACAAATGTAGTCGCAGGCTAACTAGATGTAGTATGTTTTAGGCCACATGGCACTTATGATATGCTTGAATAACTGCTAACAAGTATTCATGAGTCTAAGCTACCCTTAGACTCTTCATAAGTGAGTGACTATATTTGTGAAGCAATAAATAATGTATTAAGTGTGGTACTCTGAATCTACCTTTGTTTTATTTGGAATATGTATTTCTTTAAAAAGGGATTGTCTGAATAAAAATAGGCTAAACCTGTTTAAAATTAATAAAATTGTATTACTGTTTCATTCACCATGTACTAACCATGTACTCATTCCCCCAGTCTTTGTTTACCGGTTCTCCCAAAAGTCAAGTGACCACTGCAGTCATGTGCCGTGTCATTGACATTACCATTCAAGAAGTGAACAGTGTCGATTGGTTACAGCAGACATGGGGACTAAAAATACACAGAGGACACCAATGGTAGTTTCAGCACTGAAACAGTGGTGAGTATAGAGGTAAGTATATTTTTTTTGTTATTTTATGCAACTGTACCCTGTTTTTATATTTTTATTGTAAGTCAGACAACCCGTTTAACACTGTTCTACCATTATACCAAATCAGACCTACCAGTATTTATTTAACTATTTTAAACCAAGAATCCTCTAACTAGATTAAAAAGAATAAAGGAAGTTTTAGTAACACCATTACTTTTAATAAAAATTTTATTTTATTATTCAGTTTATTAATAAAAAGTCTGAGCGCCCTGATTTAGGTTGGCCCAAATTGCCAAAAAATTGTCGGTAACCATAGACATAAACCTAATCTTTATTTGGGGTTAACATTAGGGTTTTTTTGGGTTAACCTACCTTTCTGCATTGCTTTCAGGTTCAGTGTCGGTATCAATCCAATGTTACTTCTGGTCCAATGTTACTTTTAGTCCCAGGGCACATTAGACCAAAAGTGCAGAACTATGGTGCCAGAAGCAAAGAGTTTAGTTAACCCTTGAAACGGTCTGAAAACCCTGAGCTCAGCTTAAAGTTAGGTTTATGGTTAGGGCTAGGTACAGAGTTGAATTAAAAATGTGTTCTATTACTTTGTTTCCAACACTCAAAAAACAAATCAGAATTTAAAAAAAAAAACCACCATAAATATAAAAGGAAAAGGCAAATATAAAATTCGAAAATAATTTGACCTGTTTTCCTAACCTGCATCTAAAATGACTACATTTAGTGAAACATCTTATTGATATGTGTTTGCGTGATGGCTTCATTTGACCTCTTCTGTTTATCAAAAGTAATTACCAAAGCTGAAATCTCTTAATGACAACTTATAAGTTTATGTAAAGTGTGGTCAGTTCCACAACTGAGTAATCTAGTTCACTGACATATGAAGTAGAAACGAAATAGCTGCACAATATTGTGAAGCTCAATCTGCGTCACAAACCAATTCCGGGAAATTTAGCAAAGCCATAAAAGTGTATCAACAAAAGCTGAGTAAGGTAAACAGTTTATCCTTGTTGCTGCAATCTGCTGGGATGTTGATAACTTTTCTCCATTAGCTTCAAGCTTTTCCATAGTGAAAACAGGAAGTGAGCAGCTAAAGAAAATTACAGATTGGACTGCTAAAAATAAAATCGATTTACAGAATGACACATGGAAAGTTAGCTTTAACTTAATTTCAATGTACGAAAACTTTATGAAAAATGTATTTCTACTAAACAAATGATTAGGGATTCAACTATGTATAGAGAAAACACATACTGTAAGTGTTTGATCACCTACCAACCAGCAAGAATTCTGGCTCTCACTGACCTGTAAGTTTTTATTTAAGAAGCCCTCCTACTCTGCTCTCATTACCTGTATTAATTGCACCTGTTTGAACTCATTACTTGTATAAAAGACACCTGTTCACACACTCAATCAATCACACTCCAACCTCTTCACCATGGCAAAGACTAGTGTTGAGCGATTACGTTGGCTATCGACATCGGGCGATAGTCGATAGTCGGCCACCATCGATAAGGTTTTTCGATAGTCGATAGTCGGATCATCTCCGATGACCATTAAAGTCTAGCGGGGAGAGCAACATAAACACCTTCATTCTTCAACCATACAGGGCTGGAGAAGTCTGGAATTAAACAGCCACAACAGTCAAATGGATACATGCTACATCTTAGGCACAACACATTAAGCTATAAAAGCCACAGAAAAAAAGTCAACAACACCATTCACTATCCCTCTCTTTGTTCCACCGAATGAACTTAAACTGCATCACCCACAAATTAAAAAAGTGGCCAGAAGGCTGTATTATTTGTACATCATTTTACTTGAACTGACATTGAAGTATTCACTGTCCTAACGCAGCATGACCCTAAAAACCTGCATGACCCACAGATTAAAAAATGCCGGAAAAAAGGAGTCTTTCAACACTCATTTTAGTTGAACTGGGGACATTGACAATACCCTGTACTGGACCGCAGCATGACCCTTAAACTGTCTGATCCACAGATAAAAAAAGTGCCGGGAATAAGGAGTCTTTCATTCCACATATTACGTTGAACTGGACATTGGGACAAACCCTGTCTGGACTGCAGCATGACCCATTAAACCTTGTCTGATCCACAGATTAAAAAGGTGCGGAAAAGTTAGTCTTTTTCAAACCACATTTTAGTTGATCTGGAATTATCTATAACCTTGTCCAGGGCTACAGCATGAGCCCCAAACTGCATGACCCCCAGATTTAAAAAATGCCGGGAAAAAGGAGTCTTTCAACCACCATTTTAGTTTCACTGGACATTGACTAGAACTGTCCTGGACCGCAGTATGACCACATTAAAACTGTCTGACCCCAGATTAAAAGGTGCCAGAAAAAGGGTCTTTCCAACAGCCTTTTAGTTGAATGGACATTGACATACCTGTCTGGACCGCAGTATGACCATGTTAAATCCTGTTGACCACAGATTACAAAGTGCCGGAAAAAGGAGTCTTTCAACCACCATTTTTGTTGAGCTGGACATTGACTATACCTGTCCTGTGCCACAGCATGGACCCAGGGCCGGAGTTACAGTGGGTGCGGTGAGAGACCAGGCTGGGTCCGCATCTATTAACTCGATGGTTTAAATGCCCTGTTGACGCAAGCAACGAAAAATCTGTCGTGCTGAAGCTGATTGCGGATAGCGGAAGTGTTGAGAACTCCAGCCTTCCTCAGTACACAGTCAAGACCTGGTAGCGGCTTGCCCTCCGTATGAGTGCGGACAATTCAGCTTCACTTGGAAATACTGGTGGTTAACGCTCTGTTAAACCAGGTGCCCTTTTTTTGATTCTTTTTCTCATTATACTCAACGTGCTGGAGGAAAAATGGTCTCTGTAATTTGTTTCTCTGTCACGTGGATCAATACTCCATGTCTCTGAATAACCTACAATCTGGTCAAGTTTTCCTGTACCTCCCTTGTACAAATTAGAGGAATTTCTTTAACAGCTATTTTGTACAGCAAGTTTTTTAGTAGTTTAATTCTAGAAAAACACATTTTTAAAATAGATGGAATCCCACCTTGTCTTTGTTTCTCTTTTTTTTAATTATATTAAATGGGTGTCTTCAATACAGTGATGATAGCTATGTTAAAGATCTTGCAAAAATAAGTCATTTTGCAATATGTGTCCATTAACAGGGTCCTATCCTTTCCGTTTCTGACAGCACCTTCACCCTTGTGCACTCTTGACAATTTTGAAGAACAAATGTCTGTTAGAAACATTTTTTTTTTAATAGGACCTGTAGTAAGCTGCATGTAACAAATAGGCAAAAATGCCCCCAAAAATTCAAAAACATGAACCCATGAGCCACTTTGGACAATTGTGAAGAACAAATGTTGTTAGAAACAACATTTTTTTATAATAGGACTGTTAGTATAGCTGATGTCACAGTGCAAAATGCCTCCAAAAACAATTCAAGCATGACCTTGAGGCCACTTGGAACAATTGTGAAGAAAATAATATGTCTGTTAGAACAATTTTTTTTTTTATAATAGGACCTGTAGTATAAGCTTGCATTGTCACAAAAATGGCCCCACCAAAAAATTCAAAACGATGACCATGAGCCACTTTTGACAATTGTGAAGAACAAATGTCTATTAGAAACACCTGATTTTTTAGAATAGGACCTGTAGTATTCCTACATTTCAAAGCGGGGCATGACCAAAAAAATTTAATATGACTTCTCAAGCCACTGTATCACTAGGCTTTATGGGAAAGGGACTGAGAAGCCCACAGCGCCCTCTGTTGGTTGTAACAAATCTCAATTTGCTTCTGACCCACGAGTCTTGAGAAAGCAAAAAGGATTTTTTTTAGACCCAAGCCATTATACTCGCATTTGCAGACAACGTGTTTTCCGGATTTTTGTCCTCTTCAGTGCTGTGCAGAGAAGAATATGGCTGGCTGTGTGGGAGGCATTGGGTAGCTCAGGCAGGGAAGAATCTCTCCTTAAGGAGAGCACCCGACGAACGAACGGCTTGTGAGTTTTGTTTGCCTTTTCGCCTCTACTTAGGCATCTGCATATACCAAGGATTATGGGAAAAGGCTGTGAGCCCCACAGCGCCCTCTGGGTTGGTTGTAAACAAATTCCTAATTGCTTTCGATCCAACCGAGTCTTGGAGAAAGGCAAAAAGGATTTTCTTAGCCAAGCCAGTATATCTCATCTGAGACACACTGTTTCCGGGATTTCGTCCCCTCTCAGTGAGAGCAGAGAAGATACTGGGTGGCTTGTGTGGGAGCATCGGGTAGCTCAGGAATGGAAGATCTCTTCCTTAAGGAGAGCACGGAACGAACGGACTGGTAGAGTTTTTGTTTTGCCTTTTCGCCCTCTACTTAGAATCTGCAATTATAAAACAAGGGCATTAGGGGAAAATGGGCTGAGAAGCCACAGCGCCCTCTGTTGGTTGTAAAAATCCTCAATTTGGCTTTTGACCACCGAGTCTTGAGAAAGCAAAATGGATTTTTTAGCCCAAAGCCAGTATCTATCATCTGCAGACAACGCTGTTTCAGGAATTTGTCCAGCTTCCAGTGCAGAGCAGAGAAGATCCTGGCTGCTGTGTGGGAGGCATCGGGTAGCTCAGGAAGGGGAAGATTCTCTCCTTAAGGTAGAGCACCGACGAACGGCTTGTTAGAGTTTTTGTTTTGACTTTTTTGACTCTCTTACTTAGCAATCTGCATATCAAAGGCATTATGGGAAAGGGGCGAGAGGAAGTCCACAGCGCCCATCTGTTGGTTGTAACATTTCCTCTCCTCGCAATTTGCTTTTGATCCACCGAGTCTTGAGAAAAGCAAAAGGATCTTTTTAACCAAGCCAGTATCCTCTCATCATGCAGACAAACGCTGTTTCGGGATTTTTGTCACTGTTCAGGTGCAGATGAGATGCTAAGTAGAGGGCGAAAAGGCTAAACAAAAAAACTCTACAAGCCATTTGTTCGGTGCTCTCCTTAAGGAGGATCTTTCCCTTCCTGAGCTACCCGTGCCTCCACACAGGCCAGCCCGTATCTTCTCTGCTCTGCACTGAAGAGGGGGACAAAATTCCCGAAACAACTTTTGTCTGCAGATGAGAGATACTGGCTTGGCTAACAAAATCTTTTTGCTTTCTCAAGACTCGGTGGGTCAAATGCAAATTGGAGGATTTGTCTTACAACCAATAGAGGGCGCTGTATGCTCTGCACTGAAGAGGGACAAAAATCCCGTAAACAGCGTTGTCTGCAGATGAGAGATACTGGGCCGTTGGCTAAAAAATCTTTTTGACATTCTCAAAGAATCGGTGAGGTCAAAAGCAAATTGAGGATTTGTTTCAACAAACAGAGGGCGCTGTGGGCTTCTCATGGGCCCTTTCCCATAATGCCTTGTGGATATGCGATGGCTAAGTAGAGGGCGAAAAGGCAAACAAAAAACTCTAGAAGCCGTTCGTTTCGGTGTCTCCTTAAGGAGAGATCTTCCTTCCCCTGAGCTGCCGATGTCCTCCCACACAGGCCAGCTAGTATCTTCTCTGCTCTGCAATGAAGTGGACAAATAATCCCGAAAACACTGTTGTCTGCAGATGAGAGATACTGGCTTGGCTAAAATATCCTTTTTGCTTTCTCAAGACTCGGAGGGTCCAAAAGCAAAATTGAGGATTGTTACAACCAACAGGAGGGCGCTGTCGGGCTTCTCAGCCCCTTTCCCATAACTGCCTTGTGATATGCAGTATGTAAGTAGAGGGTTGAAAAGGACAAAACAAAAATCCTCTACAAGCCGTTCGTTTTGGTGCTCTCCTTAAGGAGAGATATTCCTCACTGAGCTAGCCGATGCTCCCCACAGCCAGCCAGTATCTTCTTGCTCTGTACTGAAGAGGGACAAAATACCCGAAACAGCGTTTGTCTGCAGATTGAGAGATAAGGGCTGGCTAAAAAATCCTTTTTGCTTTCCTCAAGACTCGGGGGTCAAAAAGCAAATTGAGGATTTGTTACAACCAAACAGAGGGCGCTGTTTGGCTTCTCAGCCCCTTTCACCATAATGCCTTGTGATATGCAGATGCTAAGTTGGGGCGAAAAGAGCAAAAACAAACACATCTACTAGCGTATCGTTCGGTTGCTCTTCTAGGGGGAGAGTGAGATCTTCCCATTCCGGAGCTAACCAGATGCCTCCCACACAGCCAGTCAGTATCTTCTCTGCTCTGCACTGGATGAGGGACAAAAATCCGACAACAGCGTAGTTCGCAGATGAGAGGATACTGGCTTGGCTAAAAAAAAACATTTTTAGCTTTCTTCAAGACTCGGGGGGTGGTGGTTCAAAAGCAAATTGAGGATTAGTTACAACCAACAGAGGGCGCTGTGGGCATCTCAGCCCCTTTTCCCATAATGCCTTGTGATATGGTCAGAGATTGCTAAGTAGAGGGCGAAAGGCAAAACAAAAACTCTACAAGCCGTTCGTTCGGTGTCCTCTTCCTTAAGGAGAGATCTTCCCGTCCTGAGCTACCCGATGCCTCCCACACAGCCAGCCAATTTCTTCTCTGCTCTGCAACTGAAGAGGAGACAAAAATCCCGAAACAGCGTTGTATGCAGATGAGAGTAACTGGCTTGGCTAAAAATCTTTTTGCTTTTCAAGACTTGGTGGGTCAAAAGCAACATTGTGGATTTGTTACAAACCAACAGAGGGCGCGTGTGGGCTTCTCAGCCCTTTTCCCGTTTATGCCTTGTGATATCAGATGCTAAGTAGAGGGCGAAAAGGCAAAAACCACATAACTCTACCAAGCCGTTTGGTTTGGTGGCTGTCCTTAAGGTGAGATCTTCCTTCTGAGCTACCCACATGTCTCCACACAGCCAGCTCAGTATCTTCTCTGCTCTGCACTGAAGAGGGACAAAAATAAATTTCCCCGAAACAGCGTTGTCTTGCTGATGTGAGACAATGGCTGGCTAAAAAATCCTTTTTGCTTTCTCAAGACTCGGTGGGTCAAAAGGCAAATTTGAGGATTTTGTTCTCAACCAAACAGAGGGCGCTGTGGGCTTCTCGGCCTCTTTTTCCCATAATGCATTGTGATATGCAGATGCTAAGTAGTGGGCGAAAAGGCAAAACAAAAACTCTACAAGCCGTTCATTCGGTGCTCGCCTTAAGGAGAGATCTTCCCATTCTGAGCTAACCGATGCCTCCCAACAGCCAGACAGTATCTTCTCTGCTCTGCACTGAAGAGGAACAAAAATCTCGAAAAACAGAGTTGCCTTGCAGATGAGAGATTACTGGCTTGGCTAAAAATATCCTTTTTGCTTTCTCAAGACTCCTTGGGTCAAAAGCAAATGAGGGAATTTGTTACAACCAACAGATGGCGGCTGTGGGCGTTCTCAGCCCCTTTCCATAATGCCTTGTAGATTGCAGATGCTAAGTAGTGGGCGAAAAGGCAAAACAAAAAACTCTTCAAAGCGTTCAGTTCGGTGCTCTCCTTAAGGAGAGATCTTCGCCTTCCTGAGCTACCGATGCCTCCACACAGCCCGACAGTGTCTTCTCTGCTCTGCACTGGAGAGGGGACTCAAAAAATCCCGAAACAGTGTTGTCGCTGATGAGAGGGAAAATCTGGCTTGGCTAAAAATTCCTTTTTGCTATCTCAAGAGCGGTGGGTAAAAAGCAAATTGAGGATTTGTTACAACCAATAGAGAGCGCTGTGGGCTTCTCAGCCCTTTCCCATAATGCACTTGTGTATGGGCGAAGTATGAGGGGCAAAAAAGGCTAACAAAAACTCTACACATGCAGTCGTTCGACTTGCTCTCCTTAAGGAGAGATCTTCCCTTCCTGAGCTACCGATGCCTCCCACCACAGCAGCCAGTATCTTCTCTGCTCTGCACTGAAGAGGGACAAAATTCCCAATATCTGCGGTGTCTGCAGATGAGAGATACTGGCTTGGCTAAAAAACCTGTTTGACTTTCTCAAGATCGGTGGGTCAATGAGCAAGTTCAGGTTTTGTTACAACCAACAGAGGGCGCTGTGGGCTTCTACAGCCCCTTTCCATAATGCCTTGTGATAATTGCAAGATGCAAGTAGAGGCGAAAAAGCAAATCAATAAAATCTACTAATAGACGTTCTTTCACGGTTGCTCTCCTTAAGGAGAGATCTTCCCTTCCTGAGCTACCCAATGCCTCCCAAACAGCCAGCCAGTATCTTTCTTGCATCTGCACTGATGAGGGAAAAAAATCCCGAAACAGGTTGTCTGCAGATGAGGAGATTTACTGGCTTGGCTAAAAAATCTTTTTGCTTTCTCAAGACTCGGTGGGTCAAAAGCAAAATTGAGGATTTGTTACAAACCAACACGAGGGCGGCTGGGCTTCTCAGCCCTTTCTCCCATAATGCCTTGTGATATGCAGATGCTAAGTAGAGGGCGGAAAAGGCAAAACAGAAAAACTCTACAAGCCGTTCGTTCCGTGCTCTCCTTAAGGAGAGATCTTCCTTTTTTTTCTTCCCCCCCCCCTTTCCCCCCCACCCCCCCCCCCATTCATGAGCTACCGATGCCTCCCACCACAGCCAGCAATATTCTTCTCTGCTCTGCACTGAAGAGGGACCAAAAATCCGAAAACAGCGTTGTATGAGCAGATGAGTAGAAAAAACTGGCTTGGCTAAAAAATCCTTTTTGCTCTCTCAAGACTTGGTGGGTCAAAAGCAAAATTAAGGATTTGTTACAACAACCAGAGGGCGCTGTGGGCTTCTCCCCCTCCCCCCCCCCCCCCCCCCCCCCCCCCCCCCCCCCCCCCCCCCCCCCCCCTCCCCCCCGCCCCCCCCCCCCCCCCCCCCCCCCCCCCCCCCCCCCCCCCCCAGCCCTTTCCCCGTAATGCCTCTGTTGACATGCAGATGCTAAGTGGGAGGGCGAAAAGGCAAAAACAAAAAACTCTACAAGCCGTTCGTGTGGTGCTGTCCTTAATGGAGAGATCTTCCCTTCCGAGCTACCCGATGCCTCCCACACAGCCAGCTCACGTATCTTCTCTGCTCTGCATGAAGAGGGACAAAATTCCGAAAACAGCGTTGTCTGGCAGATGAGAGATAATGGCTTGGCTAAAAAAATGTTATTGCTTTCTAAGGACTCGGTGGTCAAAAGCAGATGACGGATTTGTTACAACCAACAGAGGGCGCTGTGGGCTTTCAGCCCCTTTCGCCATAATGCCTTTGTGATTATGCAGATGCTAAGTAGAGGGCGAAAAGGCCAAAAAAAAAAAACTCTTAAAGCCTTTCGTTCGGTGCTCTCCTTAAGGAGTGATTCTTGCTGCCTGAGCTACCGATTCCTCCCACACAGCGCAGTGTCTTCTCTGCTCTTGCACTTGAAAGGGACCACAAAAATCCCGAAACAGAGTTGTCTGCAGATGAGAGTTACTGGCTTGGCTAAAAAAAATCTGTTTTGCTTTCTCAGACTCGGTGGTCAAAAGCAAAATTTGAGGATTTGTTACAACCAACAGAGAGCGCTGTGGGCTTCTCAGCCCCCTTTCCCAATACATGCCTTGTGATTATGCAGATGCTAAGTAGAGGGGCGAAAAGGCAAAACAAAAACTCTACAAAAGCCGTCGTTCGGTGTTCTCCTTAAGGAGAGATCTTTTCCCTTGCTGAGCTACGATGCCTCCCACACAGCAGTCAGTTATCTTCTATGCTCTGCACTGAAAAGGACAAAAATCCCAAAACAGCGTTGTCTGCAGATGTGAGATATGGCTTGCTAAAAAATCCTTGTTTGCTTTCTCAAGACTCGGTGGGTCAAAAGCTAATTGAGGTTTGTTACAACAACAGAGGGCCGATGTGGGCTTCTCAGCCTCTATCTCAAAATGCCTTGTGATATGCAGATGCTAAGTAGAGGGCGAAAGGCAAAACAAAAACTCTACAAGCCGTTCGTTTGGTGCTGTCCTTATTGGTAGAGATCTTACCTTCCTGAGCTACCGATGCCTCCCACACAGCCAGCCAGTATTTTCTCTGCTCTGCACTGAAGAGGGACAAAAATCCCGAAACAGCTTGTCTAAAGATGAGAGATACTGGCTTGGCTAAAATAATCCTTTTTGCTTTCCTCAGACTCGTGGGTCAAAAGCATATTGAGGATTTGTTACAACCAACAGAGGGCTCTGTGCGCTTCTCCGCTCCTTCCCATAATGCCTTGTGATATGCAGATGCTAGTAGAGGGGCGGAAAGGCAAAACAAAAACTCTAAAAGCACGTTTCGTTTGGTGCTCCTCCTTAAGGAGAGATTCCCTTCCTGAGCTACCGATGCCTCCACACAGCCAGCCAGTATCTTCTCTGCTCTGCACTGAAGAGGAACAAAAATCCCGAAACAGCGTTGTCTGCAGATGAGAGATACAGGCTTGGCTAAAAAATCCTTTTTGCTTTCTCAAGACTCGGTGGGTCAAAAGCAAATTGAGGATTTGTTACAACCAACAGAGGGCGCTGTGGGCTTCTCAGCCCCTTTCCCATAATGCCTTGTGATATGCAGATGCTAAGTAGAGGGCGAAAAGGCAAAACATAAACTCTACAAGCCGTTCGTTTGGTGCTCTCCTTAAGGAGAGATCTTCCCTTCCTCAGCCACTGTTAAAAATTGTGAGGGAGAAATGCCACTTAAAAGCCACATTTCTGTTCCAAAGGACCATAATTATTGCTGTATCTCACAGCAACATGACCCCAAAAAATTATAAATATGACTTCTCAGCCACTGTTAAAAATTGTGAGGCAACTAAATGGAATATGGTTTTGTCATGAAACCTTGGTGTCTTTTACAGTCTCCTCACAGCAAAACCAGCAAAATGAACTGTTGGGAACTGAGAATAAAAATTGCAGTAAGAAATGATCATTTTAAAAATAAGTTTTTCAAGAGGACCATTTCTGTTTGGAGAGGAATGTGAAGTTGACCAGCAACTAATCGGTGACCTCGGCAATTGGGGCCACAACATCATCAGAGATCCATGCCTGATTCATCTTGATGAAAGTCAAACGATCCACATTATCTGTGGAAAGCCGGATGCGTTTGTCTGTAATGACTCCTCCGGTTGTGCTGAAGGTCCGCTCAGATATGACGCTGGCTGCTGGGCAGGACAACACCTCTATGGCGTGGCGAGCCAGCTCGGGCCATTCGTCCATTTTGGATACCCAGAAGTCTATTGGGTCCGGAACACATACAAAAACATCGGTGTTGAGACGCAGATAGTCGTGCACCATGATCTTAAGCTGGTCTCGGGGTGTTGTATGTGTGCCCTGCATTGCATGCGTTGGTGAGGTGGTAAATAAAGATTGCCAGAGGTCACCCATTAGGCTTCTGCCACCTTGCCTGCTGCCGCTTCGGCTGCTGTCACGTCGCTGCCGTTGTTCCACCGTGACATTTGAAGAATGTGAAGCAGGCGCAACAGATGTCTCCAGTTGATCAATCAGCAAGGTCTCCATTTCCTGCATTTTACTCTATTTGTGTTGGTGGAAGGAAAGTGCTGAGTTTTGTTTTGTACCGGGGATCCAGGAGGGTGGCCACCCAGTAACTGTTGTTCATTTTGATGGCCTTAATGCGAGGATCATGTTGGAGAAATGAGCATCCAAGCACTCATCTGACAGATGGAGCCTTGATTTCCCAAGACTCTGGGTCAAGGGGCACTAGCAAATGATCTCCTCATCTTCCTCCTCGCCTCAAATTCGCGCACAACCTCTTTCCAAGGCAGGGACGTCGGTAACATCGGTGTCTAGGAATACCTCCTCCTCCTCCTCCTCCTCCGCTGCCTCCGGCACAGCTTCAACACAGCCCTGACTTGCCTGAGATGATGCACCCTGAGAGCTGATGCGCCACCTTGCACTAGCTCTGGACCCGAACCACTGCCTAAAGAAGACCGATGAAATTGTGAAACTGTCGGGCCTTGTGGATTTGACAGAGCGAAAGGCTCCGTGTCCGCATCTGTGTCTGTCTCCTCCTCCGTCGCTGGCGGGACCTGTTGATTCAGAGTGTCCAACAATTGTTCCAGAACTAAGATCACCACAATGCTCATGCTGACAAGGGCATTGTCCGCACTGACCATTTTGATGGCTTCTTCAAAACTGGCAAGGATGGTGCAGAGCTCTTTCACCTGCCTCCACTCTCGGTGGCTCACACCCCGAGGTCCGCACCGACTGCTTGTCAGGCCATGTGTCACTTCGTACTGCGTAATGGCATTGCGCGCTGCCACAATCGCTGGAGCATGTGGAGGGTGGAATTCCAGCGTGTTGCCACGTCAACAATGAGACCGTTGACAGGGGAGGCCGAGCTGACGCTGCAACGCAGCCAGGCGGGACGAAACAGGGTGCGAACGGCGGAAGTGCGAACTCAGACCTCGAGCCTTCCTCAGCAGGCAGTCCAGACCCGGGTAGCTCTTTAGAAATTTCTGGACGACCAGATTCATGACATGTGCCAGGCAGGGATGTGACTCCAGCCTACCGATCTTAAGGGCGGCCAGCAGATTTCGCCCGTTATCGCATACCACCTTGCTGGCACAAGGTTCTTGTCACCCAGCCAGCGCTCGGGTCTCGTTGCGGAGAGCCGTCCACAGCTCCTGACCTGTGTGGGGACGGTCTCCAAGACAGATTAATTTCAAAACGGCTTGGTTTCTCTGGGCACGTGATGCCACCAGAGGACCTTGGGGGAAAGAGCCATCCCTGCGTTTTTGAAGAGCGTACGCCGAGCCTAAGAGCCACCGTCACCCCCAGAGACATCCACCCAGCTAACCCAGTGAGCTGTCACAGAGATATAGCGGCCTTGGCCGTGCTTACTAGTGTCACGGTCCGTGCCACGTTCCTGTCCTTGCGCTGCGGCCTCTGCTGCGAACCGCAGTCGTACCTATGTTCCTATCGCAGATCTGTTTCCTGTTGCAGTGTCGCTGTGAGCGCTCCTGTAGCCTCTGCTTACTCACCTGTGATTGCTGCTCCTCCATCTTGGCTGCTGCCCTGATTCCCTGTCTCTATAGAGGGCGGCGGCCACATCTTCCCTTCCTTTATTCCCACAGTGTGCAGCAGGGTTGGGCTTCCTCTGCCAATCCCCTTCCACCTGTGGGTTTATAAGCCTGCTTCTCCTCACACTCCCTGCCTGATCCTTGTTGTGTCATGTTGTTGTTTTTGTTGTTGTCTCTTGGTGTAGTCTGTTGCTGTGTTTTCTGATCTGGTTTGTTAGCAGTCCGGTGTGCCCATGTGGTCTCTTTGTGTCTCTGTCTGTGTCTTTGTGAGTTTCCTTGCCTTGTTCTCTGCCCGTTCTCCTGCCCTGGTCATGCCTTGGTTTCTTGCCTGAGTTTAGCTTATGTCTCTGCTTATGTTCTTGGTGTCTTCAGTCTGTCTATTTATTGTTCCCTTAACCTTCTTGCTTGGCATCCGTTTTGTCCTGTCTTTGTTTTACTGCACATATCCATATCTAGTCTGCTTTGTCTCTGTTCCTATTCTGTTGGTGCCTAGCATTGGCACTTCTGGCCTGTCTGGTCAGCTGCCACTGCTGGGGACTGCTCTGAGGTAGCACCTGGTGGCTGTCAGCGTCAGCCAACCTTACCATCAAAGGCTCTGTGAAGATACCTATGCCCGATGGCCACTTAGTTGTGCCCCTCGGAGCAAGCCCAGCAGTGGTCCAGTGGGTCCACAACCCGCTTTACCCGCTCACCCGTTACAACTAGTCCATGTGTCGGTGGTCAGATGGACTTTTCCGGCCACAGATGCAGATAACGAGCTTGAAATTTTAGATGACACGTGGCTGGCCAGGGCAGGGACGCTTTTTCGGGCAAAGAAATGCCTGCTCGGCATTGGTTTTGGGGGCAGGCAAGGGCCATGACGTGGCGGCCCCTCTTGTCCCCCGACAAAGGCACTTTTTTCAAGGCCAAAAGCCTGCAATCCCGACATTCGGGTTTTTGGCTTTGGGAATGGTTTGGTTAAGTTGTTTTTCCCCCAAACCGGGAGACAAAAGCAAAAGGCTGGCTCCCAAACTGGCCGCTGTACGGCGTGCGGTGTCAAACGGGGGAAAGGGAGAAGGGGTTGGATGGGTCTTGGGGTGCTGGGGGGGTACTTGGGCGACGGGGGGTAAAGCGGAGGTGATCCCTGCATAAATTGGAGACATGGGCACTGGGAAAGCTTGGTGGTGGCGGAGGAGGAGGGGGGGGGAGAAGGGGGTGTGCGTGGTTGGAGGTCCGGCGTCGGTCGGCTTTTTTGGCCAAGTGTTCCCCCCTTTTTAACTCATGCATTGCTGCATGTGACTAACATGTTGGTGGTGGTTAACCCTTTAAGGGTTTTTGCCTCTACTTTTGCGTTTACGGCAAAGGGCATATGAATCGTGGGTGAATCAGAGGGTTTTCAAAGAAGGCCCCGGTTGAGAGGCCTGGACCTTTTTTACGGCGAAAAAGGGGGAGCGGGGTTTTGGGGACCGGGCGGCGGAAAATTTTTCAGTGGATTCTGCGACCGCCCTCCCCTTTTTGTGGCGGGACCCTATTGACACTCCACATTTCCCTTCTTCCCCTCCCCTGTGAAGCGCCCCCAAGCAAATTCTGCGGAAAAAGACCACGATGGATCCGAAGCGTCATCATCATCTTCATCAACACAGGTGACTTTGGCGTCCCCGACTTTCTGCATCCGAAGCTGCGGGCTAAAAAAGAGGGGGTGAAGGCTTGCCCACCCCTCGGGATTTTTGCCCGTTTGACTGGTTCCCTTTACCCCCTCTGGGCTCAGAAATGGGGGGCAGACTAAAACATCCTCTTGATTTTTAACAGCCCTTTTACCCCAACCCAATTTTGTCATCAAAAAGGGGCTTTAGACAATGGATTTCCCCCGTGGTGGGTACACGAGTTGACATTTGGGCTGCTTTTATTTGGGGATGTGTGATGTTTTGGGTGACATTTGTGGCCGTGACTGGGAGGACGAGGAGGTAAGACTGCTGGTGCGGGTTGAAATTAACCACTAAAGGACAGATTGGCGACCTGTTCGTTATTTAGATTCACAGGGCCGCCCCAGGATGACAGGTGAGGTCCGCATGAGGACCCCGGGGCATGGTGTTGTCGCCCACGGAAGGGCACCTTTCTCTCTACCTCTACCCCCATGTCACCCCCCTCTTCTCGCTTCCCACCTGTTTCGCCCGTTCAGAAAAAAAAATTTTGAAAAGGTTGGAAAGTTTTGGAAAGTCTCTTATTAAAAGAGGGAAAAAATCAAGCTATTCTCAAACCCCCTCAATCAAAAAAAAAATTTTCTGGTTTCAAATTTAACTGCAAGGGTTTCTATCAAAAAAAGGGTGGGGAAAAAGTGAAAAAAAACGTATCTGTTTGTTTTCGTTAAAAAGGTATTTTTTGCACCTTTCTTTCATGTGGTACTAAAAATTGCTGTTTTCAATTTACTGAAAGTGGTCAATAACAAAATGGAGGGCAAAAGTAAAAAAAAAAGTATCTGAAAATTATTGAAAAAAAAAGATTTTGCCCCTTTTCAATTCCCCTGTGGTAACAAAAATTGCTTTTTTAAAATTTTCAAATTTAAAAAAAGCGGGGCCCAAAGAAAAAAGACTTTAACAAAATGGGCATTTCAAAAAGTTGAAAAAAATTTTTTTTTTGTTTTCTGAATTTAAGGGTATTCGGATAAAAAAAGGGTTTTTTTTGGGCAAAACAATTCCCGTGGTAACTACAATTTGCGGGTTTCAAATTTAAGCGTGGTTCTATCAAAAAACTGGGGGAAAAAAGGAAAAAAAACAGTTCTGAATGTATTGGATAAAAAAAGGTTTTTTTGGGGCACTATCAATTCCCCTGTGGTGACACAAATTGCTGTTTCAAATTTAACGAAAAGTAGACTATCAACAAAGCTGGCCTGCCCCAAAATAAAAAAACGTTTGAATGTTTTTGGAAAATTTAAAAGGTATTTTTGGCCCCTATCAATTTCACCTGTGGTGACTAAAAAAATTGGTTTCAATTTAAGGGGAGGTGTCAAAAACAAAGCTGTAGTGCCCAAAAGGGGAAAAAAACTTATCGTAAGTATTCGAAAAATTTAAAGGTTTTTTTTGGCACCTATAAAATTCACCGTGGTACTAACACAATTGCGGATTAAAAATTTAACTGCAAGGTGACTCAATCAACAAATTGGACGGGGGCAAAAGTGAAAAAAAACACGTATCTGAAAAGGGTATTTCGGTTTAAAAAAAAAAGGTTTTTTTGGCCCCTACAATTCACCTGTGGTAAACTACAAAATTGCTGTATTAAAAATTTTATGAAAAGTAGATCTATAACAAAGGGGCCCTCCCGGGGGGGGGGCCCCCAAAGTGAAAAAACAGTTTTTTTCTGAATGTTTCGGTAATTTAAATTTTTTTTGGGGGGGAACCCTATCAATTCACCGGGTGGTGAAAAAAAATTGCGTTTTTTCCCTTTAAGTGCAAGGTGCCTCAATGAACAAACCCTTTTGTGCGCCAAAGTTCAAAAAACACGTATCAAAATTTATTCGGATTTTTAAAGGGTATTTTTGGCACCTATAACCCTGTGCTGCCCTTGCTGGAATTCTTTTTTAAGTCCCAAGGTGGGATATATCAACAAAGGTGGAATGGGCAAAATTAAAAATGAAACTATCTGAAATGTATACTGATAATAAAAGTGGGTTTTTTCCCCCTAAAAAAAGAGACCTGCAGTTACTAGAAAAGGGTGTGGTTTTCCCATAAATTTTGGCTTTCCCAAATATCCAGGAAAAATTTCAATAGGGAAAATGTTAATAATAAAGCTATTGCAATGTTACACTAAGTTTGGTTTAAAATTTTTTCCAAATTTTCTTTTTTGAGCGGTTGTGTTCGCCTGCAGGGGCTCCCCCTTTTCCGCTCCCCCCCGGGGCTTTACAGCGGTAGATGCTCCCTTTTTAAAAATTTTTACCTAACTATATAAAATCTTCCAATTCTAATCTTAAATAAATTGTTTTGGATCACAGTAATTGTAAGGTTTTTTCTGTGAAGAAAATATAATAATTTCGCTGAGCTGTTTGGGAACAAGCAGAGCGCCCCGTCCTTTTGCTCTGAGACGTGAAAAGCACTGAGGTTTAACAGGAAACGCTTTTTTTTATGGGAAAACGAGGGGGCTTTTGGGGTTTTTTTCCCGCAATTTGCAACCCTTCACAAACCCCCCCATGAAGTCGCCCCAACCAATTTTCACCCCACTCTATTCTGGGAAACTGATTTGCTGGCCGCCCAAAAATTCGGAAACGCCGAAAATGGCGCGTTCTTAATAGATGTTTCACAGATTTTAGCCTTTAATTTTCGAATTTATCTAAAAAAATTTTTATCACCCTTAAAACCTTGCCCATTTCAACTTTGGGCGGATAATAATCCCCCTCAACATAGCAAAGACCCAAAAAGCTGTTAAGGAAAACCCCGGACAAAATTTTTAGACCTGCCCCAAAAAAGGTGGAATGGGGGTACAGGACAATAGGAAAGGAGTTTGGGGAGAAGGGGAATTGTAAATTATTAGAAAATGTAAAAAAACAAAGTTTATGTAATCTTCCTTGGTCCCGGGTCCAGCAAGATCTCGCCTCGTGGGGGAAGGATGATTTGAGAAAAGGGCAAAAGGGAAACAGCCCAAAAACAAAACAGGAGGAGTGGTAATGACCTGAATTTGAGCTGGGGCCACAAAATTTAAAAATTAAACGTTGTAACCCTAAAACTGTATGAATTAAAATCCTACAGGCACGCAAAGGGCCCCCTGCTCACGACAGCAATGTCTATTTTCCTTTTTGAAGTATATCAATGGGCCCCTCTGGGGTGATTCCCGAGGAGTCATGGGAGCAGGTTATGGGGTCAGATGAGACCAAAATAGAACCTTTTGGTATCAACTCCATTCGCCATGTTTCGAGGAAGAGGATGGATGAGTACAACGCC
This sequence comes from Phyllomedusa bahiana, assembly GCA_025379985.1. NCBI lineage: Eukaryota > Metazoa > Chordata > Amphibia > Anura > Hylidae > Phyllomedusa > Phyllomedusa bahiana. Next base: position 75,071 of record JAODAL010007908.1, on the reverse strand, counting down.
AAGAACACCATCCCAACTGTAAAGCATGGGGTGGAAACATCATACTTTGGGGGTGCTTTTCTGCAAAGGCAACAGAACGACTGCAGTGTATTGAAGGGAGGATGGATGGGGCTATGTATTGCCAGATTCTGGCCAGCACCCTCCTTTTCTTAGTAAAGAGCATTGAAGATGGGTTGTAGCTGGATCTTCTAGCAGGGCAATGACCTGAAACACACAGCCAGGGCAACTAAGGAGTGGCTCCTTAAGAAGCATTTCAAGGTCCTGGAGTGGTCTACTCAGTATCCAGACCTGAATCCAATTGAAAACTTTGAAGGCAGCTGAGACTCAATGTAGTCCAGCGACAGTCCCAAAACCTGAAATATGTGGAGAAGATCTGTATGGAGGAGTGGGCCAAACTCCCTGCTGCAGTGTGTGCAAATTTGGTCAAGAGCTACAGGAAACTGCTGACCTCTGTAATTGCAAACAAGGGTTTCTGTGCCAAATATTAAGTTCTATTTTTATATTGTATCACATACTTTTTTCATGCCATAAAATGCAAATTAATTATTTAAAAATCATACAATGTGATTTTTTTAGATTTTTTTTCAGATTCTGTCTCTCACAGTTGAATTATACCTATGATAAAAATGACAAAACTCTCCATTCTTTGTACGTGGGAAAACTTGCAGAATCACCACCACCATCAAAGGAGGGGTGTACCGTGGAAATACGATAACACCATATAATTCTTAGCATAGACCCCGTATTCACAGTGAAGTACGTGTGGCTGAGGGCTAAGTGAGTGACTACATTATCCCAGGCCACCACCATGACATGTCCATCTGGGACCCACAGCTATCACCTAATCTCCCTCGGTTGCTTGTATATTACACTTGGTAAACAAACAAAAATTGTATCAGCTCACCGTGATGTGTCCAACATGCTGCACTCTCAGATCCCCAGTGCACGGAACAAACCACCCGGCCACAGGTGGAAATCAACTTGCTGATAAACATATGAGTCCATCCAGCACTCGATCCTTTTAAAAAGTACAAATCTTTATTGTCCCATGTTTAAAAGACAAAAATAATTAAAAAGCAATATACAACATAGTAAAGCTTGACGCGTTTCGGGTCTAAATATTATTACAGACCCTTAATCATAGCCTTTTACACTTGGTCATGTTCCTCTAACCAGTATTGGAAACTTCTAGTTGTGTGACATGTCGCATTGTGTTACTAGAAGATCCTATCTGTACCAGGGAAGACAATCAGCATTTCAGGGTGTACATGATCTGCAAATTTCTCAATTTGGCTGTGAGTGCCTTCCACATGGATTGTGCCCATAGACTGCCACGAAAACATTTTCCAGGCCATTACCTCACCAACACCAGCTTGTGTTCTTCCAGCAATGGTTGCAGGGTGTTTATTCTCTACTGATTATTGCCTGACACGCCAATGTTCATTGTTTTGATGTAGCGGAAAACATGACTCATTGGAGAAGGCGACCCTTTGCCAATTAGCTGTGATCCAATTCTGATACTGCCATAAAAATTGAAGCCTTTTCTGTCGATGCAACTTGGTTAACAGAAGTGCAGTGACCATCTTTCTGCTGCGGGCCCCATATGCAATAGGGTTCACCGAAGTGTTGCTTTAGACACATCTGGTTGCCCCCTGGTTCATTATGGCAATAAGCTGCTCCATTGTAGGGTGTTAGTCCACCTCTCTCCTAGCTGATGTTAATCAATGACACATGAAGCTCCGCAGCTTCCATGTTGTTTATTCACATTTGGTCCATTTGTCCACTCACCATACCCTGTCACCACAGCAGCATGTGAACAATTCACAAACTGCACAGTTTTAGAAACACCGTCGACCCAAAAGCCAATAATCATCCCCTTTTGCAACTCTGATAAATCGCCCTTTTTACCCATGACAGAAACGAGGTATATGTGTGCAGACAGCAGATCGCACGCCTTATATACCTACTAAGCCAGCTCATCACATGGGACTTCCTTCATGAGTTACGTTTTGCCAACACCAGAAGTATAAAGTAGAAAATCTAAAAAAAAAAATCTTGTTCAGTACAACAAGCTGACACTAGAGGGCAAGCTCTGATTGTTACCTTAGAAGAAGCAAGACTGTATATGTCCTATGAATCTTTGATTAACTTCTTAATGACCAGCTAAATAGTTACTGTTTTTGCATCTCTGTGTATTAGCAGCCATAGCTTTGTTTTATTTTTTCAGTAATGTGACTGTATAAAGTCTTCTTTTCAAAGGAGAAATTATATTTTTAAGTGTAAATTGAAGGTACATGTACAGTTGAAACCAGAAGTTTACATACACTATGTAAAAAGACACATATGCATGTTTTTCTCACTATCTGACATGAAATCAGAATAAACCTTCCCCGTTTTAGGTCAATTAGGATTACCACAATTATTTATATTTGCTAAATGCCACAATAATGAGAGAGAATTCTTAAGGCCAATTTTATTACTTTCTGCAAAGTCAAACGTTTACGTACACTAGGATTACTATGCCTTAACAATTTGGGACAGCCCATATGATGATGTCATGTCTTTGGAAGTTTAACCCCTTAACGACCGCCCACCGTCTTTTGACGGCGGGCTTTTCAGGTCGTTCGTCTGCAGCGACGTCTTTTGACGTCGCTGCAGACATCGGGGTTTGCGGCGCCCGGCGCTCCAATTGCGCTGGGATCAGGGCTGTACTACACAGCCCCGATCCCAGAGCATTTCCTGCAGGCATTGGGGAGCGGAGGAAACCTCCGCAACACGATGCTTTAACCCTTTGATTGCGGCGGTGCGTTACCGCAGCGCAATCAAAGGGATCCCCTGCTCTGTCGGGTGATCGGAACGCCCGGTCACCCGACAGAGCTCAGGAACCGGCTGCACAGTCAGCTCTGGGGACCTAGAGTGGCCCCAGAGCTGTCTGTGTATGAAGCCAGTGATTAGGACGCACTGTGTGCTGTCCTAATCACTGCCTGTGTCAAAACTGACACAGTTAGCATGTATTAGCATATATGAATATGCTAATACATTACTAAGTGTAAAAAAAATATATATATATTTTTTTTTAAACAGTTCTCCATCATGGGAATAAAAAAAAAAAGTACAAAAAAAACATAAAAAGTGTAAAAAAAAAAAAATAAAAAAATAAATAATAAAATAAAAATAATTATTTAATAAAAAATAATTGTGCAGAAATTACACGCACAAAAAAACCTACACATATTTGGTATCCACACGACCATAATAACCTGTAGAATTAATCTAACCAGTTATTAAGTGTGAGATGTGAATGGGGTAAAAAAAATAAAAAATAAAAAAACATTTAAAAAAAAATAAAAATACTGCAATTATTTATAAGTGAACTTAAACTATTCCCCCATAAAGTACAACCTGTCTCGAATAAAACGAGACCTCATCCAACTGCGTCATTAAAAAAAATAAAAAAGTTACAACTGTTTAAACGCAAGGAGGCCAAAACTAAAAAAAAATTCTGGTCATTAACTACTTTTCAGGCGTTCGGCTTAAGTGGTTAAGTTAAAAATTGAAAAATTGTTCAGATATCCGTGGTAGCAAAACCATTGTAACCCCTTTATGCATTTGGATAAACCCATACATCCAAACTGCATGAAGGGTGTGCAAAGCAGGTTTCATACAGTTGGGAACTGCTGCTATCAGCAGGAACTGGAGCTTGCTGTGTAACAGCTTAGATGCCGCAGCTGCATATCATTCCTCTATTTGATACACACCCCTCTGCAATGTAGCGGGGTGTTGATTGGTTGACATGGCAGCTGGAGAGCTCATGAAAGCCATGTTGGTACACTTATTAAACCCTGCTATCGGTTGTAATAGGTAATGAATGAAAAGCCTGTACATGGCAGTACAATACTGCCGTATATAGGACGAGTAATCATGCACCCTAGTGGTGAACTATCTTAGGGGAACTGATTGTTAAATGTAAAAAAAAAGTGTTAGAAAAAAGTAATAATAATAAATATTAAAATTTGAAAACACCCCCATTTTGCCTTTTTATAAAGAAAATGTTTTTAAAAAACTAAACCGTTACACATAATAGGTATTGCCATGTTCATAAAAGTTTGATATATTAAAATATAACATAATTTATCCCGAACAGTGAATATTGTAGAAGAAAAACATTCTTAATGACAAAAATGTGTTTTTGGGTGATTTCACATCACCAAAAAATTGAAATAAAAAGTGGTTGAAAAGTTGCATGTACCTCAGAATGGTACCAATTAAAAACTGCACTTCAACTTGCAGAAAATGAGCCCTCACTCAGTTCCATAAGTTCCATAGACTGAAAAACAAAAAAAGTAGTGGTTGCAGAAAATGGCATTTCAGCAAAAAAAATAAAAAATTTATTTTTTTTGTTTAAAATTACGAAAACAAAATGAAAACACGACAAATTTGATATCACCGATATTGACCTGCAATACACAATTACACATCTTTTACACCAAAATGTAAACTCCATTAAACGTAAAATGGCACAGTTGTGTTTTTTTCATGTTGCACCCTACATAGAATTTTTTCGGGATTTCCCAGTACATTATGGGCGGCATGTATGAAATTTGGTGTTTAACCGCCAAATTTCATGCGTATTATGATGGCATAGAATGTGCCTGATTTATGAACCCGCTCTACAGCGCATCATAAATCAACCGCATTCTAGACCTTGTACGACATTTCTGGCTCAGGTAAACCACTTTGAAAGTGCTCTACCTGTTCCAGTAGTAATGTGCCTAGAATTGCCATACTGAAGTTATAAATCTATAGCTTTGTATGGTTCTAGTGCGCCCCGCCTCCCGTACGCCCTCCCCTCCCCCCGAAATTAGGCGCATTACAGTGTGTGATGTCGGGCTGAAAATACACCAGACTTCCCATTCATACATATCCCCCTATATGTTACAATCAAAGGCACCATTAGAAAGTACATCTTGTCCTTCAAAAAACAAGCCCTCATTTGGCAATGTAAAATAAAAAAGTTATCACTCTTGGAAGGCGAGAAGGAAAAATCTGAAAATAGCTGCAAATTGAAGGAGTTAAGTATATTTGATTGAACTAGTTTACTAGTAATAATACATACATAAAATACAGATGATGAAGAATTTCAATAATCTCTACCGATAACGACCCAACATTCAGAAAACAGAATTTTACATCACATAAATTATTCCATACGATTCCAGGAACAGGAAGCACAGATCAAAGATGACTTTCATCGCCATTAACAAAGCGGCTGCAATTGGCTGCTGTCTACCTCTAATTATGGACATGAATGACGGAAGGGCTTACAGATGCTAATTGCTTTCCATCAGTAATAGATGCTTGTTCTATGAAAGAAATGGATTCTGCACAGGGAAATATTGCAGTGGATGTAATCAGGTCGGGAGAAATAAATGACGTCTTTGCAGGATTCACTGCTTGAGGGATAAAAAGCTAGCGACTAAAAGGGGACAAACTTTGTATTCATCATTACTGCTTTCCTGAATTAATGGCCTTACATAATATCTACCCACCATCCACTGCAAACTAAAGGAACAAATTACTTTTCTTTTTCATACAGAGATCCATTCCCCCTATCAGTCTGCAGAACTGTCTTTCAGTTCCTGTCCTTAGGCTTCGTTCACACGGCTTATTCTGCCGCGGATTGGCGCCGTACTGCGCGCCGGATTTGCGCTGCAGTACGGCGCAATCGCGGGGGCAGCAATTACGCTAATCTCCATGCTCTTCATAGAGTAACAAGTGGATTCGTCGCTCCTCCCCGGGGGCTCGGGCGAATCCGGCCGCGGGGGGAGAAAGTGACTTGCACATTATTTACGGCGCGGACGCGCCGTAAACAATGCAATTGTCTATGTGGCCGGGAGCGGCGCCCCCGCCGCGCGCCGGCCCGCCCCAGTCCCGCCCTATTCCACGGCGGATTTGTGAGCTCATTTACGGCTCACAAATCCGATGGGAATAAGCCGTGTGAACACGGCCTTAAAGTGAACCTGTCAGGTGGTTTATGCTACCCTATCCGAAAGCAGGATATCATAGAAAGAGTGTAAGCTCTATGCTCTTTGGTATGATATATTGGTGTTTATGATTTGGAGCAGGATTTTTGTGTACAAAGCAGAAAAATCCTGTTAGGACTTCTTGAGAGACAGTGGAAGTCCTGCTTACTCCGCCCACACACAGTGATTTATAGCTTTGCCTGCTTCAGTGTGTGTACAGAGCAAACTGTATTGGGGCGGATTAAGCAGGACATTCACTTTTAGAAATCATATTAGGGTTTATTGAGCTTTTTACTCAGAAATGCTTTCCTCAATCCTTTGAACCTATATATCACACAACACAGCTTCCCCACCCAGAGGAGTAACTTGAAGCTACTAGACACTAGTGCAAATAGTGAAATGGGGCCCTTCAGTTACCATGTGCCACTGCAAAGCTGTGGCAGAAGGGTTTCTGGTGCCCCCTCAGACTAATGGGCCCGGTAGCGACAGCTACCTCTGCACCCCCTATAGCTGCGCCTATGTCCCCACCTCTATCATATCCTGCTATGAGAAACGGTAGCAATAATCACTTACCAGGTTTGATTTAAATACCCTGAAAAGCTCATGATTTGGTAAAATTGGTTACCGGCAGTGCTAAGGGGAAGTTTCATGGAAGCAGCACAAATTATAAAGACACAAATTATAGTATTGAGAGCATCTATTTATATTTGTTTTGTTTTTGTTTTGTCTTTTTTTGCTCCAGTGATTAGGCCACATTCAATTTTCCACGGCAATTTATAATATGAAAGCTAAGCTCTGACTGGTTACTATTAGTGTTGAGCGATTGCGTTGGCTATCGAGATCGATCGATAGTCGATAAAGGGGGTTTTTCGGCCGCTATCGATAACGGTTTTCGATAGTTGAGCGTCGATTATGAGCGATGACCATTAAAGTATAAGGAGAGAGACAAACAACACCGTCTTTATTCAACACCCAAACACGGGCTGGAGAAACTGAATGGTAACATCCACAACAAGTCAACTGGATTACGTGCTACATTCTTAGGCAACACACTTAGGTTATAAAAGTCACGAAAAAAAGTCACAGACATTTCACTATCCCTGTCTTGTACCACAGCATGACCTTAAACCTACATCACCACAAATTGAAAAGTGCCAGAAGGCAGTTGATTTGATCCATCACTTACTTGAACTGGACTTTTGAATATTCCCTGTCCTGGGCCCACAGCATGAGCCCCAAACCTGCATGACGCCACATTTAAAAAGTGCCGGAAAAAGGAGTCTTTTCACACCATTTTTTTTAGTTTCACTGGACATTGACTATACTGGGCCCACTGCATGAGCCCCAAACCTGCATCTGAACCCCCACATTAAAAAGTGCCGGAAAAAAGGAGTCTTCAACCACCATTTTTTAGTTTCACTGGACATTGCTGATACCTGTCCTGGGGACACACGCATATGTACAGGGCGGAGTTACAGTGGGTGCGGTGAAGACGCCCAGAGCTGGCGTCCGTCATTAGTAACACGCTAGGTTAAAATGCCCTAGTTGACGCAGCAACTCGAAGACTGAACTTGCTTGAAGCAGAGTGCGGTAGCGGGAAGTGTGAGAACTCCAGCTTTCCTCAGTTACACAGTCAATACCTGGGTAGCGCTTCTGTCCCTCCGTATGAGTGTTGGACCAATTGAGCTTTCACTTGGGAAATACTGGTGGTTAACGCTCCTGTTAACCCAGGGCCCTTTATCTTGTCATTCTTTTTCTCATTTTACTCTACGTGCTGGAGGAAATGGGTCTCTGTACTTTGTTCCTCTGTCCGTGCTCTCCATACTCCCATGTACTAGAATAACCTACATCTGGTCAAGGTGTTTCCTGTACCTACCATGTACACTTCAGAGGAATTTTTTTAACAGCTATTTGTACATGCAAGTTTTTTAGTACTTTTAATTCTAGAAAACACATTTTTTAAAATAGGATGGAATCCACCATGTCAGTTGTTTCTGTTTTTTTCCTTGTATTAAATTGGTGGTCTCAATACTGGGAGTTGATAGCTATGTTAAAGATCTTTTTTCAAATAAAGTAATTTTGCAATATGTGTCCATTAAAGTTGTCCTACTATTCTGTTTCTGACAGCTCCATCACCCTTGAGCCACTCGCTTGGACAAATTGTGAAGAACAAATGTCTGTTAGAATACAACATTTTGTAGTATAGACCTGTAGTTATCTGCATGTCACAGCAAAAGCCCAAAAATTCAAGCATGACCATTTGAGGCCACTTTGACAATTGTGAAGAAACAATGTCTGTTAGAAACAACATTTTTTAGAATTGGACTGTAGTAAAGCTGCATGTCACAGCCAAAAAATGCCCCCAAAAATTCAAAGCATGACCCTTGAGCCCACTTTGGTCATTGGAAGAACAAAATTGTCTGTTTGAAACCAACATTTTTTTATAATAGGACCTATAGTATTGCTGCATTTCAAAGCAGCATGACAAATAAATTTTAAAAATGGACCTTCTCAGCCACTGTTAAAAATTGTGGGAGGGAGAAATGCCACTTAGTAGCCACATTTTCTGTTTCCAAAGGGACCATGATTATGCTGTATTCTCAAGCTTCATGACCCCAAAATATTCATAAAATATGACTTCTCAGACACTATTAAAATTGTGAGGGAGAAATGCCACTTAGAAGCCACATTTCTGTTCCAAAAGACACATATAATTATAGCTGTATCTCACACGCAACATGACCTAAAACTATTGGACAATGCGGGAAAACTTCTTAAGATAAAGTGAGTAATGAATACGGTGTTGTCATGTAAACCTTGCTGTCTTTTACAGTCTCCTCACAGCAAAACCAGCAAAATGAATGATGGGAAAAGAGGAATAAAAATTGCAGTAAGAAAATAATCAGTTTTAAAAAATGTTTTCAAGAGGACCCTTTATGTTTGAAAAGAATGTGAAGTAGACCGGCAACTAATCGGTGACCTCGGGCAATTGGGCCACAAACATCATCAGAGGATCCATGCCTGATTCATCTTGATGAAAGTCAAAACGATCCAACATTTCTGTGGAAAGGGCCGGATGCGTTTTGTCTGTAATGACTCCTCCAGCTGTGCTGAAGGTCCGCTCAGGGAATATGGCGCTGCTGCTGGGCAGGGACAACACCTCTATGGCGTGATGAGCCAGCTCGTGCCTTTCGGTCATTTTGATACCCAGAAGTCTATTGGTTCGGAACATCATGCAAAAACTTCTGTCGTTGCGACGCCAGATAGTCGTGCACCATGATCTTAAGCTGATCTCTGTGTGTTGGGATGTGTGCCCTGCATTGCATGCGTTGGTGAGGTGGTAAAAACAAGAGATTGCCAGAGGTCACCATTAGGCTCTCTGCCCCTTGCTGCTGCTGCCGCTACGCCTACTTCGGCCACTCATACTGCTGTTCACGTCGCTTGATGTTGTCCACCGTGGCATTTGGGGAACGTGAAGCAGATGCAACAGATGTCTCCGTTGATCAATCAGCAAGGTCTCCATTTCCTGCATTTTACTCTCTATTTGGGTGGGTGGAAGGAAAGTGCTGAGTTTTGTTTTGTACCGGGGATCCAGGAGGGTGGCCACCCAGTAACTGTTGTTCATTTTGATGGCCTTAATGCGAGGATCATGTTGGAGGAAATGGAGCATCCAAGCACTCATGTGAGAGATGGAGCCTTGATTTCCCAAGCCTCTGGGTCGAGGGGCACTAGCAACTGATCTTCCTCATCTTCCTCCTCCGCCTCAAATTCGCGCCAACCTCTTTCCAAGGCAGGGACGTCGGTAACATCGGTGTCTAGGAATACCTCCTCCTCCTCCTCTGCTGCCTCCGGCACAGCTTCAACACAGCCCTGACTTGCCTGAGATGATGCACCCTGAGAGCTGATGCGCCACCTTGCACTAGCTCTGGACCCCGAACCACTGCCTAATGAAGACCGATGAAATTGTGAAACTGTCGGGCCTTGTGGATTTGACGGAGAGAAAGGCTCCGTGTCCGCATCTGTGTCCGTCTCCTCCTCCGTCGCTGGCGGGACCTGTTGTTTCAGAGTGTCCAACGATCGTTCCAGAACTAAGATCACCACAATGCTCATGCTGACAAGGGCATTGTCCGCACTGACCATTTTGGTGGCTTCTTCAAAACTGGCAAGGATGGTGCAGAGCTCTTTCACCTGCCTCCACTCTCGGTGGTTCAACACCCGAGGTCCGTACCGCTGCTTGTCAGGCCATGTGTCACTTCGTACTGCGTAATGGCATTGCGCTGCTGCCACAATCGCTGGAGCATGTGGAGGGTGGAATTCCAGCGTGTTGCCACGTCAACAATGAGACGGTTGACGGGGAGGCCGAGCTGACGCTGCAACGCAGCCAGGCGGGACGAAGCAGGGTGCGAACGGCGGAGTGCGAACTCAGACCTCGAGCCTTCTTCAGCAGGCAGTCCAGACCCGGGTAGCTCTTTAGAAATTTCTGGACGACAAGGTTCATGACATGTGCCAGGCAAGGGATGTGCTCCAGCCTACCGATCTTAAGGGCGGCCAGCAGATTTCGCCCGTTATCGCACACCACCTTGCCTGGCACAAGGTTCTTGTCACCCAGCCAGCGCTCGGTCTCGTTGCTTAGAGCCGTCCACAGCTCCTGACCTGTGTGTGGACGGTCTCCAAGGCAGATTAATTTCAACACGGCCTGGTGTCTCTGGGCACGTGATGCCACCAGAGGACCTTGGGGGAAAGAGCCCTGCACCATCCCTGCGGTTTTGAAGAGCGTGCGCCGAGCCTGAGAGCCACCGTCACCCCCAGAGACATCCACCCAGCTCACCCAGTGAGCTGTCACAGAGATATAGCGGCCTTGGCCGTGCTTACTAGTCCATGTGTCGGTGGTGAGATGGACTTTTCCGGACACAGATGCAGACAACGCGCTTGAAATTTTAGATGACACGTGGCTGGCCAGGGCAGGGACGGCTTTTCTGGCAAAGAAATGCCTGCTCGGCATCTGGTATTGGGGGCAGGCGAGGGCCATGACGTGGCGGAACCATCTGTGTCCACCAGACGGAAAGGCAACATTTCCAAGGCCAAAAGCCTGGCAATGCCGACATTCAGGCTTTTGGCTTTGGGATGGTTTGGGTTAAAGTGTTTCTTCTGCTCCCAAACCTGGAAGACAGAAGGCTGGCTGCTAGACTGGCCGCTGTACGGCGTGCAGGTCGTCAAACTGGCGGAAGGAGAAGGGGTAGGATGGGTCTCTGGTGGTGCTGGTGGTACTCGGGCGACGGTGGAGGCTGAAGCGGAGGCTGATCCCTGATCATGACTCTGAGAGACATGGGCAGCTGAGGAACGCTTGGTGGTGGCGGAGGAGGAGGAGGCGGAGACAGAGGGTGTGACAGTGGTTGGAGGCCCGGCGTCGGTCTGGCCTTTTTTGGCCAAGTGTTCCCTCCATTTCAACTCATGCATTCGCTGCATGTGACTAGACATGTTGGTGGTGGTTAACCACTTAAGGTTCTTGCCTCTACTTATGCGTTTACGGCAAAGGCGGCATATGACATCGCTGGGTGAATCAGAGGCTTGCTCAAAGAAGGCCCAGGCTTGAGAGGTCCTGGACCTTTTTGACGGCGATAAGCGAGGAGCGGGGTTTGCGCTGACCGTGGCTGGCGGAATCATATCAGCGGACTTCTGCGACCGCCTCTCCCTTTTTGTGGCGGGACCCGTATTGACACTACCCCATCGTCTTCCTCCTCGTCCACTGATGAAGCGCTCGCAAGCAAATTCTGCGGAAAAGACCAGGATGGATCCGCAATGTCGTCATCATCATCATCAACACAGGTGACTTGGTCGTCCTGACTTTCTGCATCCAGAAGCTGCGGGCTACAAGCAAGGGGCACTGCAAGGCGTTGCCGACCGCCCGGGATTTTTGCCGATTGACCGGCTTCCTTCACCTCCTCTGATGGCATCAGTAACTGGGCGTCAGAGCAGACTAAATCATCCTCTTGATCTTTTAACATGCCTTCTGACCCCAACCGCATTTTGTCATCAAAGAGGTCTTCAGACAATGGATTATCCACAGTGGTGGGTACACGAGTTGACATTTGGGCTGCTTCATGTTGGACGGATGCTGATGATGCTGATGACGACATTTGTGGCCGTGACTGCGAGGACGAGGAGGTAAGACTGCTAGATGCAGGTTGCATTAACCACTGAAGGACAGATTGGCGACGATGTTCGTTACTTAGATTCACAGGGCCCTGACCCAGCGATGACAGGCCTGACGGTCCTGCAAATGACGATCCGCTGGCATGCGTGTTGTCGCCAGCACTGGAAGGAGCACCTTCTCTCGTACCTCTACCTCCATGTGCTACCCCCTCTTTGCTCGCTTACCACCTGCATTTCTCCCCATGTTCAGAAATATAAAATTTGAGAAGGTATGGAATTGTTTTGGAAAGTCTCTTATTAAATGACGGCAAATCAAGCTATTCTCAAATCCTCTAATCAAAACAAAATTGCTGGGTTAAATTTAACGGAGTGTATATCACAATTCTGGATGGGCAAAAAGTACAAAAAAAAACAAATATCTGTTATGTTTTTGGTATAATAAAACTGTATTTTTTGCTCCTTTCAATACTACTGTCGGTGATATAGTATTGCCCTCTCCTGTTTTAAGATTTACGTAGATGCTTGTTTCAATGAACAAATGAGGGTGTGCAAAATGTCAAAAAAACACGTAAATTGTTATGTTTGGTATAATAAACGATATTTTTTGACAACCTTTCAATTCACTGTGGTGATTATAGATTTGCTGTTTAAGATTTACGTAGAGGCTGGTCAATGAACAATTGCTGGGTGCGTCAAAAGTGCAAAAAAACACGTAACTGTTATGTTTTGGTATAATAAACGATTTTTTTGCCCTTTCAATTCACCTGTTGGTGATATAGATCTTGCTGTTTAAAGATTTACGTAGATGCTGCTGTAATTGAAAAATGCTGGCGTGTGCAAAAGTCAAAAAAACACGTAACTGTTATGTTTGGTATAATAACGTACTTTTTTGCACCTTTCAATTCACTGTGGTGGAATATAGAATTGCTGTTTTACAGATTTAAGTAGATGACTGCGTCAATGAACAATGCTGGTTTGCAAAAAGTCAAAAAAACACGTAACTGTTATGTGTTGTTATTAATAAAAACGGGTATTTTTGCACCTTTCAATTCACCTGTGGTGAATATAGAATTGCTGTTTAGATTTACGTCGATGCTGCGTCAATGAACATTGAGCTGGGTGCGCTCAAAAGTCAAAAAACACATAATCTGTTATGTTTTGGTATAATAAACGGTATTTCTTGCACCTCTTCCAATTCACTGTGGTGAATATAGATTGCTGTTTTAAGATTTACGTAGAATGCTGCGTCACATGAAACAATGCTGGGTGTGCAAAAAGTCAAAAAACACGCAACTGTTATGTTTTGGAATAATAAACGATATTTTTTGCCACCTTTCAATTCACTGTGGTGATTATAGAATTGCTGTTTTAAGTTTTACGTTAGATGCTGCGGCAAATGAACATGCTGGGTGTGCAAAAGTCAAAAAAACACGTAACTGCCCCCCCCCCCCCAGTATGTTTTGGTATAATTAACGATATTTTTGCACCTTTCAATTCACCTGTGGTGAATATAGAATTGCTGTGTTTAAGATTTACGTAGATGCTGGTCAATGAACAATGTGGGTGCCGATAAGTCAAACAAAAACACACGTAATGTTATGTTTTGGTATAATAACGGATATTTTTTACACCTTTCAATTCACCTGTGGTGGCGGGGGGCTGAATATAGAATTGCTGTTTTAAGATTTACGTAAATGTGCATCAATGACAATGCTGGGTGTGCAAAAAGTCAAAAAAACACGTAAAACTGTTTTGTTTTGGTATATATATACGATATTTTTTGCTGCTTTCAATTCACCTGTGGGTGAATATTAGATTTGCTGTTTTAAGATTTACGTAGATGCTGCGCTCAGATGTACAATGTGGCGTGTGCATAAGTCAAAAAACACGTAACTGTTTATGTTTTGATTATAATAAACCCCGTATTTTTTTGCACCTTTCAACTTACCGTGGTGAATATAGAAATCTTTTTTTTTTTTTTTTTACTGTTTAGATTTACGTATATGCTTGGTCCAATGAAACATTGCTGGAGTGCGCAAAAGTCAAAAACACCATTTAAACTGTTATTTTTTGGTATAATAAACGGTATTTTTTGCAACTTTCAATTCACTTTGTGGTGATTTATAGATTGTTGTTTTAAGATTTACGTAGTGCTGCGTAAAATGAACAATGCATGGGTGTGACAAAAGTCAAGAAACACGTAACTGTTATGTTTTGGTATAAATAAACGATTATTTTTTGCACTTTCAATTCCACCTGTGGTGAATATAGAATTGCTGTTTTAAGATTTACGTAGAGCTGCGTCAACTGATCAATGACTGGGTGTGCAAAGTCAAAAAACACGTATCTGTTATGTTTTGGTATAATAAAGATATTTTTTGACACCTTTCAATACACCTGTGTTGAATTTAGAATTGCTTTTTTAAGATTTACGTAGATGCTGCGTCAATGACACAATGCTGGTGTGCGCAAAAGTCAAAAAACAACGTAACTGTTTTGTTTTGGTATAATAAAAAGATATTTTTACACTTTCATTTCACCTGTGGTGAATATAGACATTGATGTTTAAGATTTACGTAGATGCTGCATCATGAACATGCTGGGTGTGCAAAAGTCAAAAAAACACGTAATGTTTATGTTTTGTATATAATACGATATTTTGTGCACCTTTCAATTCACCTGTGGTGAATTAATAGAATTGCTGTTTTAAGATTTTACGTAGATGCATGCGTCAAATGAAACAATTGCTGGGTGTGCAAAAGTCAAAAAACAGTAAATGTTTATGTTTTGGTATAATAAACGAAATTTTTTAAACTTTCAATTCACCTGTGGGTGAAATATAGAATTGCTGTTTTAAGATTTACGTACGATGCTGTGTCAATGATCAATGCTTGGGTATGCAAAAGTCAAAAAACACGTAACTGTTGATGTTTTTGATTAATAAACGGTATTTTTTGCACCTTTCAATTCACCTGTGGTGGAATATAGAATTCGCTGTTTTAAGATTTACGTAGATGCTGCGTCAATGAAACAATGCTGCGCGTGCGCAAAAGTAAAAAAACCACGTAACTGTGATGTTTTAGTACGATAAACGGTAATTTTTGGCAACAAACAACCTTTGCTTGACTACAAGATTGCTGGATTGTAATTTACTGCAAGGTGGTATATATTCAACAGGTCACAGGTGTAATGGGTAAAATTGAAAATGAAACACCTATTGAAATGTATTACTGATAATAAAAGTGGGTTTTGCAAGCTAAACAAAGAGACCGGCAGTTAATAGAAATGATTATGTATCCAATATAAGTTAAGGCTGTCCAATATCCAGGAAATATTTCAATAGCAAACAGTTAATAATAAGATATTCCACTACAATGTCTACACTAAGTCTTGGTGAACTTTATCCAGTGTTCTTTTAGATAGAGCTTATGACTGTGTTCGCCCGCGGCACCCCTCCCGCTCCACTGCCGTGAATTTACAGCGGTAGATGCTGCTTTAAATTCTTTAGCGACTTAACATAAAATCTTCAAATCTCTAATCTAACTAAATTGAAGGATCACGCTTAATGAGTAGAGGTTTCTCGGTGCAGAAATAGGGGACTAATTTCGCTGATCTGTTGGGCCCACACGGCAGAGCGCAAGGTCCTATCCCTTTGAGACGCTGGAGACAACTGAGGCTGAAACAGGAAACGCTGGTCTATGTAAAACCGAGGTCATGTGATTTTTTCCAGCCCAATCGCAACATACACATCCCAGTCATGAGTCGCAAACACATTCTCACCCTGACTCTATTCTGTAATATGATTTGCTGACCGCAAAATTACAGGAAGAGCCGGAAAAGGCGCGATTCTTAATAGCTGGATGAACAGATTTTAACCTTAATTAATCGCATGATCTGGAAATTTCGATCACCATAAAAACCTTGCCGATTTCAACTTTGTCGATAAAAATCGCTCAACACTAATGAGAATCTGTGTATGATTTTCCAGTAATAATCTTTGCCTTTTTTCTGACCTATACATTTGTCTGTTGCCTGCCCTAACATTCTGCCTGTGTCTTATTAACGAAAGAACTTCACCTGCCCAGAACTTCTACTAGTAACCTGACCACATCTTTGACCTATACCTCTGTTCCCCTGCCTGAGTTCCAACAATCACTGCAAGTTACCATGTCTAAGCTCCCTGTAGAAACGTCCAGATCTCTGATACAATGTTTAGTGGGTGAAGCCGAGGAGACTCCTTAGATTCTGTTCCTCAGTTTGATTCTACACCAAAATTCATGTCTGACATAGGGGATCAAAGGTAGAAAAATTGGGTAGCAGATGTAGTAGCTGCTATGAGGCCTGCATCCTAAGAGGGCAATGAACTTTACTACTGTTCACTGCCAGCAGGTCCTGTGATGAAGGGCAAGGCACATCTTGCCTCTGAATGCCAGGGTCCTCTGTCCCGAGCGTACAGAGGCAGGAATGCCCAGTATTAGCAGAACAGAGCGCCGGCCCACAGTGCTGACGTGGTGGGTGAAATGATGTCATATCATCACGCTGCCCGTGCTGGGCTCAGAGGCTGGCCAGCGCTCATAAAGGCTCATGGACAGGTAAGTCAGCTATATCTTTCTTTTATAACACTAATGGATCCTACCTACCTATATGTGGCCCCATATAACCTACCCCTAAGCCTGCCTTTCTATATGGGGCTCCCTTTAACTTACCCATAAGTCTGCCTACTTATATGAGGCCCCATATAACCTACCTCTAAGCCTGCTTACCTATGTTGGGGCCCCCTAACTATCTACCTACCTAAATGGGGCCCCTATTGCCTATATACCTACCTACCTATTTGTGGCCCACCTATAGCCTGTCTACCTATTTGGGCCCCACCAATAGCCTATCTAACTACCAACCTATGTGGACCCCACATATAGCCTACCTACCTAGCTACCTGGGGCCCACCTACAGCCTACCTGTGGCCCACCTTCCTAGCTAACTGGGGCCTACCTACAGCCTACCTATCTACCTAGGGGCTGCCTACGTTACTGGGGCCTAACTACTGCCTACCTAGGGCCAATCTACCTACCTAGCTGTAGCTTACCTACCTAACTGGGACCTATCTACCTACCTAACTGGGACCTAAATACCTACCTGTCGCCTAACTACTGCCTGCGTACATATCTGGAGCCTACCAACCTAACTAATGGGGCTCTAGCTACCTGGTAATATGATTCTGATGGATACAGGCTATAGCTGTAGCACAATCTCCAGGGGGTGAATCCTCTGTTTCTCTAGGAGACTGTGCCTTTAAGCTATGGACTGTACCTGCTCTCCGACCCCTGGTAAGTTTGAACAAAGGTGGGTTCAGTGAGGGAGATGCTGGAAAAGTGAGGAGTCTAAGATATTTGTTTCCAAATCTGCAGGGAAAAGTGGTGTCCGGGAGAAGCAACCTGAAAACCCATTTCTTCAGGCTTGCCTATAACCTTCACTAAACTTTTCACTACTTCCTCCACAGACATGTCTGCCCCTCACCTCCTGTCTCTTTCCCCCTCCTTGTAGATTGTAAGCCCTCGCGGGTAGGGTCCTCTCTCCCTCTGTCGTGCCAATTGTCATTATCCCTTATCACTGTACTCGTTTGACTTATGTAATGTATGTAACCCCCTCGAATGTACAGCGCCATGGAATCAATGGTGCTTTAAAATAAATAATAATAATAAAGAAGTCATCATGGTGGTCTGGACCAGATGCAGAACAAAAGGGAAAGTCAACACGCGTCAGAGAAACGTCAACTGTGAGTCACAAGATGTAACTGCACTGTAATCACTTAAATGTCAGCAGGGCCTGTGTACACTGGTATCTATCCCTACATGGTCACTGTATGGTGGGAGTATTGGTCTTTGTATACTGATCTTTATTCAGTAATAGTATACGGGCATTAATCAGTCACTATGTGGTGGTAATTTGTAGTCGTGTTCTGGTGGTATAATCAGTTCCTTATGTAATATAGTTGGTAATGTTAGGTAATGTTGGCCTTGGTATAGTGGAATTTGTTTGGTTGCAGTATGATGGGTGATTATGTATAGTGAGATATTTGCTCCTTGTATTATCTAGTATGCAGTTACTAGATAATACAAGGAGCAAATATCTCACTATACATATCACCATCATACAGCTACCAAACAAATCCCACTATACCAAGACCAACATTACCAAACATCACCAACGCTTACTAAGACTTACTAAGAGGTCCCGGTAAATGTTTGTGGTCGGGGGAGGAAGAGCAGAGGTGGGGGCATAGGTTAGGCCCCATTCAAAAGTTTGCTATGGGACTAAGGCTTCTTTAGTTCTGCCCCTGCAAGGGATCTACCACCTGACTCCGGTTAATGTGACAACTTTGCTTTCATTTACAAACAGGGAAGGAATACCTGTGTATTTGTGTTTAGTGCCTTCCACATAAGATTTATGTAATTTAAAATATGCTTTACTATTTGATTGTAACTGTCCCATTTCCACATTAGCACTAGATATTTTAATACAAATTAATTGGCTTTCTTCATTCATAACACAGAGGGCCCCATGTACGAAAATTGTTTAGGTCTAAAACTCACTGTAACGGGTGGCGCCGCATCCGGCCCTGCGTGTCGCGGGCGCTCCCGTGTCCCCCTCTCCCGGCGTCCAGCGGGGACGGGTGGCGCCGCTGTCCGTGCTACGGGTTGCGGGCGCACCTGTCCCATCCGCATAGCTGACCACGCTCCTGTCCTGCACTCTCCCCCTGCCGGCCGGAATGCGCACGCGCGCCCCTTAGCACGCGCGCACTCGTTCATGTGGATTTAAAGGGACAGCGCGCCGGTGATTGGATATTGCCGGGCGCTGACCCTATATAATGTATGGGTCCACGTCACTTCCCTGCTGGATCTTTGTTGGCTCCGTGTCCTAGAGAAAGCATTATCTGTGTACTTGTCTCTGCTGTGTTCCTTACCCTTGCCTACGTTTCTCAACTCTGAACCTTGCCTCCTGCCCTGACCCTCTTGCTACGTCTATTGACCATGAACCTTTGCCGCCTGCCCAGACCTTGCCACCTGTCCCCAACTACGTCTACTCCTCACGATTCTGTACCATGCTAAACCTCGTCTGCCACCGCAAGCAAGTCACGTCAGGGGTAGCAACCAGGTAGACTCCAGCCGCAGCAAGTCTATTCCGCTTTGCGGCGGGCTCTGGTGAAAACCGGGACCTACTTAGATTCCGCTCCCTGGCATGGCTTACACCATTGCTTGCGACGGTCCAGAGGATCCAATATCCTGGCCGTTACAGTAATATCCAGCCATGGATCCCGCCAAGGTGCCACTGCGAAGCATCGTGGATCTCACGACTATTGTTGCCCAACAATCGCAACAAATCGCATAACAGGCATAGCAATTGGGCCAGCTCTCTGCCATGATGCATCAGCTCCTTGTATCCCAAAAACAGTCTCCGCCTCCGTCTGTGGCTCCGTCTACACCCACTGTTCCTTTGGCCAACGTGGGACCCAAGCTTTGGCTTCCTTTGCCCTCCAAATTTGACGGGGACCCCAAGCTTTGTAGCGGTTTTATTACCCAGTGCTCTATGCACGTGGAGCTGATGGTGGACCAGTTCCCCTCGGAGAGGTCTAAAGTGGCCTTCGTGGTGAGTCTGCTATCCGGGAAGCCCCTGCCTTGGGCAAACCCCATCTGGGACAGGAATGACCCCGTGACCGCGGATCTTCAAACCTTCCTCAATGAATTCCGCACCGTCTTCGAGGAGCCGGCACGTGCATCCTCTGCAGAAACCGCGCTCTTGAGCCTTCAACAGGGTGACTCCTCCGTGGGAGACTATGCGGTTCAATTTCGTACCCTGGCTTCGGAGCTGACTTGGAATGACACCGCTCTTTGTGCCACTTTCAAAAAGGGTCTGTCCAGCAGGGTAAAAGACGCTTTCGCAGCAAGAGACCTCCCGTTCTCCCTGAGCAAATTAATCCACCTGGCCACCCGCATCGATGTAAGGTTCGCTGAAATGCAGGAAGAGCTCTGCCAAGAGAGAGACTCTGCACGCCCCCGTGGGCTGCTTCGCCTGGCTCCGGTATTCCAGCGTTCTCCATTGCCACCTCCTCAAGCCTCCGATGCGGAACCCATGCAGGTGGATCGGGCCCACTTATCGGAGCAAGAGCTGACCCGCCGTCGGGCAGAGGCCTTATGTCTCTACTGCGCCAGCACGGATCATATCCGCAGAAGCTGTCCGCAACGTCCCCAGCATGCGGGAGACGCTGGCACCTACTGTAGGTGCCGTAGGAGAGGTGTCTCTAGGTGCTGATTCCTCCTCTCCACGTTTAATGATGCCAGTGGAGGTGACATCTGATGCGGGCCTATCGTCCCGGATTTCTGCCTTCCTGGAGTCTGGGTCAGCCGGTAACTTCATCTACGCCTCCTTGGTAACCCGATACTGCTTGCCAGTAGTCCGTCTGGATAAGCCTTTGCTTATTTCTTCGGTCAGTGGGGAGCTCCTTAGTGATCCAATCCCGTACATAACCCGGCCGGTGACCATCCGTGTAGGGGCTCTACATAAGGGGAAGATCTCGTTCCATGTTCTACCGCGTGCTTCCTATGCAAGTCTCACGCCCCTACGCTCGACTGGAAGACAGGCGAGGTCCTGCGTTGGGGACCGGAATTCCGGAACCTCTGTTTGAAAGCACCACGCCTGGTGCATACCACTCTCCGCAGTCGCCCGTCAAGCCGCTGCCAGGCCTGCCAGAGTAGTACCAGGATTTTGGGGACATATTCTCTGAGAAGCAGGCTGAGTCGCTGCCGCCACATCGGCCTTATGCCCAATTGACCTCCTCCCTGGGACCAGTCCCCCCCGGGGAAGGGTCTATCCGCTGTCCATGCCGGAGACTCAGGCCATGTCGGCCTATATACAAGAAAACTTGCAGAAAGGATTTATTTGCAAATCCTCTTCCCCAGCCGGAGCCGGGTTCTTCTTCGTGCAGAAAAAGGATGGTTCCCTCCGCCCGTGTATTGACTATAGAGATCTAAATAAAATCACCGTGAAAAATTGCTACCCTCTCCCACTGATCTCTGAGCTTTTTGATCGCCTCAGGGGGGATAAGGTGTTCTCCAAATTGGACCTGCAGGGAGCCTATAACCTCATCAGAATTCGAGAAGGGGATGAGTGGAAAACAGCTTTTAATCCCCGAGATGGACATTTCGAATATCTTGTGATGCCCTTTGGGCTATGCAACGCTCCAGCTGTGTTCCAAGAATTTGTCAATGATTTCTTCAGAGATCTATTGTACACCTGCGTCATAGTGTATCTGGATGACATCCTGATCTTCTCTCACGATCTCCATACCATTCGGACACAATTGAGCCAGGTTCTGTTACGTCTGCTCAACAACAGACTGTACTCCAAGCTGGAGAAATGTTTATTCCACCAGACCAGCTTACCATTCCTGGGGTATATAGTCTCAGCTAAGGGTCTGCAGATGAACCCGGCAAAACTCTCTGCGGTTCTGCAATGGCCCTGTCCTGTCGGCCTTCGGGCGATACAGCGCTTTCTGGGCTTTGCCAATTATTACCGACAATTCATTCCCCACTTCTCCACCTTGGTGGCTCCCATTGTTGCCCTCACCAGGAAGAATGCGAATCCGAGATGTTGGCCTCCGGAAGCTGAAAAGGCGTTCACCGAACTAAAGACTGCCTTCTCCTGTCTTAGTCCAGCCAGATCCTGAGAAGCCCTTCTCTATGGAGGTGGATGCCTCCTCTGTGGGGGCAGGGGCGGTCCTCACTCAGAAAAGTCCCAAAGGCAAGACTCTCACATGCGGGTTCTTCTCCAAGACCTTTTCGCCAGCGGAGTGGAATTATGCCATTGGGGATCGGGAGCTCTTGGCCATCAAGTTAGCCCTGGAGGAATGGCGACATCTGCTAGAGGGGGCGCGTCACCCAATTGACATCTTTACAGACCACAAGAATCTCTTGTATCTTCAGACGGCCCAGCATCTAAACTCTCTCTTTTTTCTCACATTTTGACTTTTGCATTCACTTCCGGCCTGCTGAGAAAAACGTCAAGGCTGATGCCCTCTCCCATGCCTCTGATGTGGTTGGTGAAGAACCCGTGTCACAGCACATTATTTCTCCCGAACAGTTGGTTCACATGGTCCCGTGAATCTCCAAGGCGTTCCTGCGGGCAAGACTTATGTGCCTCCGGCGCACAAGAAAAGGATACTGAAGTGGGGGCATAGTTCCCTGTTGGTTGGTCACCCCGGAGCACGGAAGTATTTTGCTCTTATCTCTCACCACTACTGGTGGCCAACTCTGGCACAAGATGTCAATGACTTCACCCTCTCCTGTGTCACGTGTGCTCGAAACAAGGTCCCACAGGTCTCTTACATCTGCTGCCCGTTCCAGAAATCCCTTGGACACACATAGCCATGGATTTCACCACGGACCTACCTATGTCTTCGGGAAATTCAGTCATCTGGGTGGTCACGGATCGATTCTTGAAGATGTCCCACTTCGTGCCTCTCCCGGGCCTGCCGTCTGCACCACAATTGGCCGGTCACTTCTTTCGGCACATTTTCCGTCTACATGGGTTATCCTTGCACATCGTCTCCGATCGGGGAGTTCAATTTGTATCCCGATTTTGGCGGGCGCTATGTTCCTGTTTGCAAGTCAAGCTAGACTTTTCTTCGGCCTCCCACCCACAGTCCAATGGAGAGGTGGAAAGAGTTAATCAAATTCTGGGAGAATATTTGGGTAATTTTGTTTCTGGACGTCAGGACAACTGGGCCGAGCTGCTCCCCTGGGCCGAGTTTTCTTACAACCATCATGACTCGGATGCAGCCGGTGTTTCTCCATTTTTTGTAGTCTATGACCGCCACCTGCGCCCTCCCCTTCCCCTGCCCACATGTTCGGAGGTGCCCGCTGTGAATGACCAAGTTCGGTATATCAAGGCCATCTGGCAAGAGACTCGACGTTCCCTACTTCGGGCCGCTGCTCGTATGAAGTCTCAGGCAGACAAGAGAAGACCTGCTCCGACATTCCTCCCAGGAAGATTCCCAGTTTCAAGTTGGGTCCTCGCTTCCTGGGACCCTTCAAGGTGCTCCAGCAGCTTAACCTGGTGACGTACAAGCTCTGTTTACGCCCATCGCTCCGGATCCAAAACTCTTTCCACGTCTCTCTCCTCAAGCCTCTGGTCCTGAACCGCTTCTCTCAGAAGAAGGTATCGCCTCCCCCGGTAGCTGATTCTGCTGACATCTTCGAAGTAAAAGACTTCCTGGCCATGAAGACTGTCAGATGGGAAGCGCTTCTTGCTCGTGGATTGGAAGGACTTTGGACCCGAAGAGAGATCCTGGGAGTCAGAGTCAAATATTTTGAATCACGAACTCATCCACAGGTTCCTTCAGGCTAAAAAGGAGGGGAGGTATAAGGGGGGCGTACTGTAACGTGTGGCGCCACATCCCACCCTGCGGGTCGCGGGCGCACCCGTGTCCCCCTCTCCGGGCACCCGGAGGGGACGGGTGGCGCCGCTGACCGTACTACGGGTTGCAGGCGCACCCTTCCCATCCGCATACCTGACCACGCTTCTGTCCTGCGCTCTACCCCTGCCGTCCGGAATGCGCACGCGCGCCCCCTAGCGCGCGCACGCGCTCGTTCATGTGGATTTAAAGGGACAGCGCGCCGATGATTGGATATTGCCGGGCGCTGACCTTATATAATGTATGGGTCCACGTCACTTCCCTGCTGGATCTTTGTTGCCTCCATGCCCTAGAGAAAGTGTTATCTGTGTTCTTTTCTCTGCCTTGCCTACGTTTCTCGACTCTGAACCTTGCCGCCGGCCCTGACCTTCTTGCTACGTCTATTGACCACAGACCTTGCCGCCTGTCCCCAACTACGTCTACGACTCACGATTGTGTTCCATGCTACACCTAGGCTGCCACCGCAAGCAAGTCACGTCAGGGGTAGCAACCTGGTAGACTCGCCGCAGCAAGTCAACCTGCTTTGCAGCGGCCCTGGTGAAAACCGCGACCTACTTAGATTCCGCTCCCTGGCTGGCTTACACCATCGCTTGCGGCGGTCCAGAGGATCCACTATCCAGGCAGTTACACTCACTTTTTTGCCCATAGTAACCTATGGGCAAAAAAGTGAGTTTTAGACCTAAACAGTTTTCATACATGTGGAAAATATTCTTTCATTGTTTGTATACAGCTCTTCTGTAGACCTATGGACTCTACAGTTGCAGCTTCTTGGTAACAGACTTTACTGCTCCTGGCAACTTCACACTGTTCCCCTGTCTCCTGCTTGACAAAGGCCCAGGATGAACGAAAACATCACATAGCAGGCACAAACCATTAAAAATTTACCCTATACGCCTACTAAACAATGATAGGAGCAAGGAAGCCATACTATAACGGAATTCAACAGGGCATCAACACCAGTGTGATATCAGCATTTCCTGGACTCTTGCCATTAGATAGAAGACATGAAACAGGATTAACCTCCACATAGGGTATACTCTGGGACTATCAACTACCTTGATTTATGGATTCTGAGTGACCTTACCAAGATTTACCAATATCTCAACTCCTGTCTTGATCAAGTCACCAGTGATATTGCTATCAAGCACTTTTCTTAAAATTGTCACGAAAATTACTGATCTACCTCCTCACCCTCTTTTTTTAGCATTTATTGATTAATAAAAATGCTTACTTTTTTGCATATTTTCATATCTTGTATCTGGTGTGCCAAGGATTCCTATTCCCCATTTTTCCAATTTCTACATTAGCACCAGATATTTCACTACAAATGAATTGGCTTTATTTTTTCATAATACATATTTTTTCATTGCTTGGATACAGCTCCTTTGTAGACCTATGGACTCCAGGTTGATGGAGCTGCTCCTCCTTGGTAACAGACTACAAACAAATTCTGTGTTTTTACTGATTCTGGTTTATTTTATTTGTCTTCGCACCTTTACCCTGGTTTTTGCAAACTTGAAGAATTTAACATGGGCCAATTATTCATAGACATGTGTATTCCATATGATTGCACCAAGTGAACAGCCAATAAATGAGAAAATGTTCATTAGCTGATCACATTACAAAGCATTAATAAAAATCATAATTTGCACTTCTCATGTAAACTATGTAGGTGCACATAATCTTTAAATGTATTAATTCTCCTTATTACCCACTTACCCTTATTACCCACTTATCCTGACCTATATTTCATACAGCTGGTGATTTGAATTGCGGTTATTGTAAACCACCAAGCGGCCAGTTAGACTCAAGGAATATTTCAGTTTCAGTATGTAAGTATTTTTCTGTAAAAGAAAGCTGCACAATATTTCAGTATAATGTCTGTATAAACTGTCTCTAAGCAATCATCTGTCATTAACTCTTCTGTGCTGATCAGATATTGAGATGACATTGCTAATCCCATCCCAGTCTACACAGCAAAGCTGAAAAGAAAGCTCTAGAAAACAAGAAATGTTGTATTGTGGGTGCTATCATGACTAAAGTGAAAACTGGAAGATTTTAGGACTTTTGGTATAAATACAAACAAATGAATAAAAACACTAAAGGCAAAATGTATCTAAAAACCTGCCGTACAGTGGTTCATAAATGTGCTGCATCGTAAAGTAGTGCGCAGCATTAATGTGGCGCGAATCGTGCCACAAATACATGTAAAGACTATACAACAGAATTCCTGACTGACAGCTTAGGCCATACATAACAAACTCTTATTGCTAATAGGCAAAAAATACCAATTTTTTCCCAAGTAACACCACTAAAGTGATATAAACTAACTTATGTTAATTGTAAAACTTTATTAAATTATATAATATAAAATTAAATAATATACAATTAATTTAAAATTATATAACATAAATAAATCTAAAATTATATAATACAAAATTAAGATAAAATTATATCATATAAAATTATATAATATAAAATTATCAAACCAATACAGCATTTACGATAACTCCCGTTCTCAATTGGGTACTTACGGAGTAATCATAGCATTATCAGTGATTACATACTCATCCCACTTCCAGAAGATGGCCAACAACCTGAAACTGAGCTGCAGACAGGTTCCACTCAGAACAGGCCTCGCCATGGTTGACCAAAGAAGTTGAGTGCACATGCTCAGCAACATATACAGAGATTGTCTTTTCAAAATAGACGAAAGAATGCTCCCAGCATTGTTGCAGAGGATAAAGGGATTGTTGTCAGTGCACATACCATATACCGCACACTGCATCAAATTGGTCTGCATGGCTGTTGTCCCAGAAGAAAGCCTCTTCTAAAGATGATACACTAGGAAGCTCGTAAACAGTGCTGCCAGATGTGGGGAGCTGCAGTTCATTGAGGGAACCATGAATGCCAACATGTACTGTGACATACTGAAGCTTTGGAAATTGGGCCGCAGGGAAGTATTTCAACATGATAACGACCCTAAACACATCTCCAAGATGACCACTGCCTTACTAAAGAAAATGAGGGTAAAGGTACTGGACTGGTCAAGCATGTTTCCAGACTTAAAGCTTATTGAGCATCTGTTGGACTCGTAAGGTCGAGGAGTACAAGGTCTCTAAAATCAACTACTCCATGATGTCATCATGCAGGAATGAAAGAAGATCCCAGTTGCAACCTGTGAAGCTGTAGGGAACTTCATGCCCAAGAGAGTTAAAGCAGGGCTGGAAAATAATGGTGGCCACACAAAATATTGAAACTTTGGGCACAATTTGTCCACTTTAACTTAGGGGTGCACTCACTTTTATTGGCAGTAGTTTAGACACTGATGGGTGTGTGTTGAGTTATTTTAAGGGCACACCAAATTTTCACTGTTATAAAAGCTGTACACTGACTACTTTACATTGTGTCAAAGTGTGATATCTTCAGTGTTGTCCCATGTCAAGATATAATACAATATTTACAAAAATGTGGGGGTTTACTCACTTTTGTGAGATACTATATGTCATTTTCTAATGACATTCCCTTTAAATTGTACCATGATAAGACAAGATGGTTTTATGAGACAGAAAGGACATTTAATACATGTTGTTGTTGTTGTTTAAAGCATATGTGGACACTTTTTGATCTTCATTTAACCAATACATAACAATGATGTAACTGAACAAATAAAATTAATAATGTTATGAAAATGTATTAAACATAAATTGTAAACATACTATTATCTTTTTTTGGAAGCCATTTATGTAATGCTATTTAGAACTAGGTTCACCAGATAAGATGCAAATGAATATAACTGTAAAAGAGAAATCTTTTTAAACCACTTTTATGATGTCAAACTGAGTGAAAAAGTCAGATCTATTTCAACAGAGTGCCAAAAAGATCCTTTACAGTCCTTAAATAATATCAACCCAATAGTGAAGTGTTTCTAGGAATGTCTAGACTAATATTTGAACTGCCAGACCAATGTTTTCTGGAACAGCAAGGCAAAGATGCGTTATTTGGCTACTGCACCAGAAGATATGTTGGAAAAAAACAAACACATTTTTACTAGAACTTTATTCAAATTTTGGTTGAATTATAAAGGTTTGAGGCTGCTTTGTTGCATAAGGGCCTGGGCCTAGAATATAATATTTTTAAAATATTTATATATCAACGTAGGTTAAAAATGTTAGAAAATTACATGTCTATACATTTTACATTACTTTTTACATGACATCAGCCATATATGTCTTTTTGAACTATACTAATCCTTAGTCCTGTATATCCTTAAGAAAAAGTCCATATTTCTAAGTAATTCGTTTTTTGTTTTTTTTTACCAAAAGAAGCTGCACAGCATGTCACTACTGTTTTAAACAGACATAACTTTAAGTGTTATTTTAACTAAACAATGTTCCATTGACAAATCATTCAGACCACTAATGAAAATAAATTAGATTTACTTACATGAGCAGCCCTTTCGAACAAGGTGAGACACATTTCTAAGTATCACCATGCTGTGATTTCTCGATAAGAACAAACAGATTACTTTCTCTAGCAAATTTCCACTTTTTGAAACATTTCTACTGCTGGCAATTCAAGTTACATTTGCACATTGTTAAAATGTGTCCGTGTGCTCCAGTGCTTTCACCTCAAGTAATCTACTTGCCAAACTTGTTCCTTTGGGGATTTAAACAACTCTTATATGAACTGAAGGAATAAATTCCTGAATAGGTAGTTTTTCTTCTATCGTTAATCTCTGTCGCATGTGTGCACTTTATAAAGAATCCTGGGCCATTTCTAAGCTACTGTCAGCATAAACTGAGCACCAGCTGTTCTTAGGACAACTTTTTTATTTTATGCACCACTTTTATATTATGCTTAAGGTCATTATTTTTATAGTGAGTGTTTTTACACATTTTCTCTGTTCACTCAGACACAGTATATTATGGTAAATGCTAAACACAAATGTTATCATGTTATGGTGCTAGCAAAGATCTTTAACTGACCACATCTTCTAAACCATTTTTGTCCTCAGAGGCATAACCATTGGGGGTACTAAGGTATGGTAGGTAGGAATCCCAGTAGCACAATTATGAGTGATTCTCCTCTCAATGAAGAGGACCAATTTGCTTAGGATACAAGGTAATGCAAATTGTTCACTGAAAATTATGGGACTATTTTTTAATAATTACAGGTTTTATAATAATATAATGTATTACAGGTTTCATAATAATGCTGCAGTATTTTTAGAGAAAATCCTGTGTCTAATCTGTGTTTTTAAGTGTGCTTTTGTTCTCGGCTGTGAGCTCCACTGATTTCTGCACATATTGTAACAGAAAGTTTCTAGGTCAGTGATTCACAACCTTATAACTGCAGGGGAGCCCCTGAAAAATGTGAGTGAAATATTTTATAATTCCTGCCCAGTCCTAAGATTTGGCTCAGATACATTTACTGCTTTGTGATGCATCTTTGAGCAAGTTAAGTAAGTTTGCCTTCTTTATTGTAAATGTGAGAGTTCTTGTTTTTGCTGTGTTCTGGGAAACCCCTGATAAGGGCTTAAGAAACCCCAGGGCTCCTGGAACTATGATTAGAAATCACTGATCTAGATACTACCCTGCCAAAACCTTTCTTCAATAATGATATCATCATGAAAGGAAATTTTCTTGAACTCCTCCTTGGTGTGGGGATATGACTGTCTCTGCACAGTGTAGGCCCTATTTCATTCATTCATTCATTCTTTCATTCTTTCTTTCTTATTTATTACATCACATATAAACTCTAAGATTTAAAGGGGTTGTCCTGTGGGAAACAATATGTTCTAAATAATACCTCTCCCAAAGGTAAAATAACTTCATTAAATTATCTGTGGACTTTCTGCAGCTCTACATCAGCTGTTAGATGACAGGAAGCTTAGTATTTCTGAGTGCCTGGATACAGGAAACAGCTATGTGTCAAGCTCAGGAGATCATGTGACTAAAGTGTTTTGGCTTTTTTAGAGCAGCCTCTGAAGATATGCCTTTTTGGTCCAACCTCCATGACTTTCAGCATGAACTGAGCTTGGAAGGATGGATATATACAAAACACCACACAAGTGGGGCCTGTAGTTTTAAAGGGCAAAGGAAACCAGCTTTTTGAACAGGAAATTATGCTTTTTAGCTGCAGAGAAGGGAGGCTACATCACACGGAAATGATAAAATATTTTAAATTTTTTTTAACATGGCACAACCCCTTGAATAGCCACAGGTTAATTTACATTAGTTCTGCCATTTTACCAATGACATATCATATTAAGTTGTGTGATTAATAATGCTGCATTATTATTTGATTGCACCATTACTTAAGTGAAATGGTGTGAAAAAAGCACTTGCCTCCTTCCTGATTTCTTAATATTTTGGATGTTTGTCACAATTAAATGTTTAGATCAAGAAATTCAGGAACAAACGAGAAACAAAGTAATTGAGATCTCTCAGTTGGTAAAAGGTTATAAAGCTGATGGACTCAAGAGAACCACTGTGAGATCCATTATCCAAAAATAGAGAAAACATGGAACTGTGGAGAACCCTGCCCTGTCCATTAGTCTACAGGCTTCCTACAAGACATCGTTGGGGTGTCTCAACATAGGTGGCATGATGATATGTGTTTGCTTGGGGTGGTTTGTGGCTTGATCTGGTGTGTTGTCGTGTATTAAGGCTGGGCCCACTGATTTGTTGTGAGCTTTGGTATGCAATACCAGACCTTTTGACAAGTGGGTTGCTATTTCTGGAGAAAAATCGACTCTGTGGCAATTTTGGTGCCATTCACTCCACCAACACTTTTGGAATTTGCCGTTTAAGTGAAAAGTTGACTGATAGTCCACAGCAAGATTTCTATAGTTAAATCAGACCTAAACATGTTAATTATTCAGAGCTGAGTATCTCAGTAGGAAAATAGTGTAAATATACAGTTAAAATACCTGGAGATGTTCAGCAAAAGACCTAAGATCAAACTGGAGGAAACATTTTGCCTTCTTGCCACTAAATTAAAAAAGACATATGGTAAAATGTATAACAATACATTTTAATTGCATATATATATTTTTAATTTGTATGTTTTATATATTACACAATATGTAACTTTTTTGCATTTCACTATATCTAGTTGATAGCTGGGCAACAGCAAGTTAAAAATGAGATAAAACTAATAAAAAAATCTCTAGAATTATAACTGCAATATTTTTTAATTTTATTGAATTATTAATAAAGATGGATGATTTTGTCCAGTTTTATGCTATTTCGAATGCTTATGTGTTGAATATTTTTGGGTTACTTAGCAGTTACTATAAAAAAAGAATAGATAAAGGGGAATGATATAATCACAAATCTTTGCTTGACTGTCAAATTAAATGGAGGATAGTTAAATCTCATTTAAACCCATGGGAAAAAAATGCAATTGATTATACTGGCTTCTTTCCAGGATGTTCCTTTTCCTAATATTTCGATGTGATGAGGGTACTCCTCAATTGGAACTCTCCTTTTCCTACCTTTTCGTTCTGACACAATTTAATGACTTATGTAGCCATTAAGAACAAAGTAATTCGTATAATAAAATTGTGTGTTTCATTTGGCTTAATTCCATATTAATGATGGCAATTATGCTTAGGTATGACAGACATCTTTGTCTTGTTCGGGCTTATAAAAAAAAGTAATTTGAAATGTTTTGTTGTGGCAGGAAATAAATGTTCAAAATTCAAGATTATGAAATCCTTGTTGATTATTTAGATCAGTGATTCCCAACCTTTTTATCATGTAGGAACCTCTGATTAAAGTTTCTTTTCCATTGGGGAACGGCTGCAATTATGCCATCTGTAATAAAATGTGGAATAGCTGCTGTTGCTGTCTTTTAAGAAAACTGCTGTCATTTTGGGAAAAAAATATTTTGGGTTGATAGCAGATCTCATGAATTGAGGTGGCCCAATTCCAGACAAAAGATATGGCTGTAGGCAGACATACATCTCCTTTGCAGCAGTGATTTTATCAAATGCTGGCCATATTTGATGTAGCTGTCAACCAAACAATTGAGTTCGAGTGTTATTTCTCTCAACTTCACTATAAATGAACATTTATGGTTTTTTTTGTTGTCTTTTTTAATGTAGAGAAGGGTGTAAGCCAATGGCAGCCCCCTGTAGTGGAAGCGTATTTGCCATGGGAACAGAGGAGCAAGCATATTGAAATCCATTATGCACTTTACTTTTGTCACATCTGCCATTACCGAAGTGTCCAAGGAGCCATATATATAGTTGGCCAACCCTGAGGAAATCGAAGGGTTTGTATGAACTTTATTTAAAGGGGTTTTTCCCTCCCTTTTTAAGTAAAACTATGCTGCTGCACTTGTAAGAAAAAAAGGAAACATACTCCCCTCGGTACAGACCCCTCGGTCAATAGGTTCTCTCCTCAGGTCTTCTGTTATTTAGTTGCTCATGGCGGTTAGCTTGTGCACACTGCAGCCACTGATTGGCTGAAGCTATCATGTGACATTGCTCGACAGCACCAGTCAGAGCCTTCACTGGCAGACATATTGCTGAAACAGAGGTCAGTACAGAATATGTTTTTTGGAATTTTCTTAGACAGGGTTACACTGAAAGGTAACACCAATGTGTATAGATAACACAGAATCCACCATTCACAATAGGAGATGGTCATAGTTTAACCTTTCACCTTCCCTGCATACTGACTTTTTCCCAGGTCACAGAGCGAGCCTAGAAAACTCTTCAACCAAATTCAATGGGTCTGCTCCTGTCCACAGGCTGTCTATGTCTGCTGTAAACATCTCTCTAAACACTGTTAAAAAAGCAGTTCAGACAAAATGACCGCCCCATAATCATATACAGAAAAGAGAATTTAATAAATGCAAATATCAAAACAGCAAATAAGAAAATAATGTGTAACAGCATATCATTTTAGGTAATAGCATAATAGATTTTAAGTACATATTTATGATTGTTTATCTTTTAGGAATTGTTTTTAATCATTAAATGGTTGTAAATTTAGTGCTGTCTCATCCGAGGAAGACAGTTATCTGTGCGCCTCGCTCTCGTGTAGAGCGATCCTACAAATCTGCCCTTTACTAATGAGTGTGTATCTGATGAAGCGAGACAAACGTAGCTCATGAAACGCGTCATTTTGATATAATAAACAACCAATATCTTATAGAATTGGTTCTTTTATCCAGTTTTTATTCAATAAAGAGTTGCGCTCCCAGTGAATAATTCAGCAGATCAAACTAATACAATCCCTTTACCTACAAGAATCTCATTTTAATTTGTAAAAAATTTATTTTGGTGCATAAAGGGATTGTGTCATCAAAAAATGACTTATTGTTTAACTCACATTTTTATGTTAAACACATTTTTTAGGAATTTTTTGGTATGTTTTTTTTTTTTTTTTTTAATTTTCCATTTAAATTTCAATTTTTTTCTTTTATAATTCTTAGGTCTTGCAGTTTTCACTTTGGCCACTAAGCCTAATAATCGTCTGACACTTCCTGTTCTGTTTAGAGAGCTTTTCAGCAGTGTGCTCATTATCAGTAAAAGCAGGGTCAAACTGAAAGGAGACACCATTGTGTACAGATAACACAGGATCCACCAGTCACAAGAGGAGATGTCACAGCTCCTCCTCTCCCCTCCCTTCACAGTGAAAACTCTCCTATACAAGTCTATGGGACAGAATCTGTATTAAGAATCCTATGTGCATGAAGCTGCTGTAAAGTATCTCTCTGACTGCTGTCAAAGCAGTGCAAGCAAGAATGTCTTCCCACAATCATATACAGATGGCCGAATAGAGAAATCTACAATCAGGAAATTAAAACGACTGAGAGGAAAAGAATATGGATCAGGGTCTTGATTTAATAAGTAAAAACAAAGATTGGCGACAGATTCACTTTAAAGTGCATGGAGCTGTGAGTTCTATGTTGTGAATAGAGGCCGACACAATTTTGCTGCCTTTAATGAACCCAGTGATCGTGATCTCCATGGTTTCCCTGCCTGCCATGGCAGAGCTGCTGTGTCTTTTATGGCCTTACAGAGGACATATTAAGTTAAAAATATATGGAAATATTAGTTAAAATATTTAAAAAAAAAAATGTAATAATAAAATGTAATAGAATATAAAATAACACAAAACCCCAAATCAACAGACAGACAGACAGACAGACAGACAGACAGACAGACAGACAGACAGACAGACAGACAGATAGATAGATAGATAGATAGATAGATAGATAGATAGATAGATAGATAGAGGAATACTTCTATAGTCCAAAAAGTTGGGTGACAGCAGAGCAAGAAACCAAGGTCAGTAGATCCACAGCCAATAAAAAATTAAAATCACAGCAATCTTCAGTAAAAAAAAGTGAATAAAATCTTTATAACAACATGTCCATGGGGACAACATTTCTGCTCATATGCCTTTTTCAAGGTTAAAAGACTTCATTCACTTTTTCACTGAAGTTTCGAGGAATGTGGCTTTTCATTTTAGATAGATATATGGATGGATGGATGGATGGATAGATAGATATGAAAAGTAACAGAATAACAATGAAGGTGTGGGATCAGTGGGGACAAGACATCTGTGCAGCAAAGATTTTTGCAACAGATGTTTGATGTTCAAAATCAAAATAAAAAGGAGAGTAAATTAGCCCAGAACCAAAGTTGTAGTTTAAGTGCTGGCATGTGTGTTTTATTATAGACAGTGCTTGTCTTCCTCCTTTTGTTAGGTTCTTTCTTGGGTGGTTATGCATATTCAGTTCATCTTACATTTAAGTTCTTACTTTAAACTCTTAAGCCATTTATTTGGGAAACCTAAGATGAACCTGCACTGTTTCATGGGATTGTCAGAGCGTAACGTAAACCAACTTCTTTCGTGCTGTTAAACTTCTCATGTGTTTATTTTCATTCTGCACTTCTGAAGACAGTACTAAAATATATGAAAATGGTGTTCACAAAAGTGATGCCGAATCGCTGGATGTGCTGGAAAATAAAGTTATTCAGCAAAATCACTACAAGATGAAATAATTCAGATGTCCCTTCTTCACATTAAATTTATAGACAAAGTGTAACATAACCATTTTTAAGTCCAATTTGGTTCTCATACATTGAACTGGCTTATTATATTACAACTAATACACACACAGAAGTATTTGTAAGTTTTTTGCTATTTAGTATTAGTAGATAGAACTTGATGCTTCAAAGCTTACACACATAGAAGAGTCCTGTACATGGAGTC
Source organism: Phyllomedusa bahiana (assembly GCA_025379985.1). Classification (NCBI taxonomy): domain Eukaryota; kingdom Metazoa; phylum Chordata; class Amphibia; order Anura; family Hylidae; genus Phyllomedusa; species Phyllomedusa bahiana. The sequence continues at coordinate 40,185 of JAODAL010007908.1, read as the reverse complement.
TGTAGGGCAATGAAGGCATACATTCTCCATGCACTGTTTCACAGACTCCATCAAAATCTGTGAATCCGAACATATTTTTTAAGGAAGAATACCTCCAGAGATACAGAATCCAACAGAACAGGAAATTACTTTTACTGAAGAATTTAGACTGCACTTAGTACACCACTACCAAGTAGAATTGTAGTAGATATTAGCTGAACTCTATGTAATCCACTTAAGATGAATGTAGTTGATTTGCTAACCCAGAGTGACATTTCACTATCAGTTATCTTACATATGGGCGAAATTTAATTTTATATCTGTGGCAGAGAAAAGATTTTGGCAGCTCAGTGGCAATATCACATGTTATTAAAATACTGGAACAACATTCAATAAAATGAAAACTATGACTTAACAAAGCTTTGTAATAAAATGTTTGCCGCATACTGTGTATATTCTATTCTAAATCATGTCCCCTACTCACATAGAAAGTTAAAACAGAATTTTAGGATATGAACCAAGAGCTATCTCATTCAAGTACTTCATAGAAATAGTTGTTTTTGGCATAAGGTAATTTGTACAAGACAGACATAACTGAAGTCCAACCTTTTGTATTTCTAATATGGAAACATAACATACAGATGTGCTAACCGAAGGCTAAAGCCAGTTATGCACAAGGTATCAGTTTTTTGTTACTGGTCTAAATTACTAATCAGCTTGGGTGCAGGAGTCCAGTGGGTGGTCCTACTTAGCAGTGTTGGATCAAAGTCCTTTGGCATACCCTCTATCTTTGCAGGACATGTACATGCTCATGAGTAAATGAATTTTGTAAATCCACTTTAAGTAAATCATTGCACCTGCAGGGTTTATTCCAAATGAGATTGTCTTCTGTTAGTTTTTTGAGAGCCTGATACAGTTAGGTCCATATATATTTGGACACTGACAAAAATTTTGTTTACTGAAACATATTCAAGTTATAGTTATTTAATGGTCATGGTGGACATAAAGTATTGACTTTCAGCTTTCAATTGAGGGGATCTACATTAAAATTGGATGAAGGGTTTAGGAGTTTCAGCTCCATAACATGTGCCACGCTGTTTTTAAAGGGACCAAAAGTAATTGAACAAATTAAATAATTGTAAATAAAATGTTAATTTTGAATACTTGGTTGAAAACCATTTGTTGGCAATGACTGCCTGAAGTCTTGAACACATGGATATCACCAGATGTGTGTTTCCTCCTTCTTAATTCTCTGCCAGGTCTTTACTGAAGTGGCTTTCAGCTGCTGTTTGTTTGTGGGCCTTTCTGCCTGGAAATTAGTCTTTAACAAGTGAAATACATGTTCAATTAGGTTGAGATAAAGTAGATGACATGACCAGTCAAGAACATTCCACTTCTTTGCTTTAATAAACTCCTTGGTTGCTTTGGCTCTAAGTTTAGAGTCATTGTCCATCTGTATTATGAAATGCCACCCAATCAGTTTGGCTGCATTTGGCTGGATTTGAGCACACAGTAGGTCTCTGAAAACTCTCCAAGATTTAGGCGTATCAATACCCAAATCTACCATAAAGAAAAGACTACATGAAAGTAAATAAAGAGGGTTCACTGCACAGTACAAGCCACTCATAGGCCTCAAGAAGGCTAGAATGGACTTTGCTAAAAAATCTAAAAAAAAGCCAGAAAAGTTCTGGAAGAACATTCTTTGGATAGATGAAACCAAGATCAACCTCTACCAGAATGATGGAAAGAAAAAAGTATGGCAAAGGCTTAGTACAGCTCATGATCCAAAGTATACCACATCATCTGAGGCAGTGTGATGGCTTGGACATGCATAGTGGCACTGGGTCACTAATATTTATTGATGATGTAACACAGGACAGAAGCATCGTGATGAATTCTGAGGTATCCAGAGACATACTGTGTGCTCAAATCCAGCCAAACTGATTGGTCAGTGTTTCATTATACAGATGGACTATGACCCAAAACATAAAGCCAAAGCAACCTAGGAGTTTGTTAAAGAAAAGAAGTGGGATATTCTTGAATGGCCAAGTCAGTCACCTGATCTCAATCCAATTGAGCATTAATTTCACTTGTTTAAGACTAAACTTCAGACAGAAAGGCCACAAACAAACAGCAACTGAAAACCGCTGCAATAAAGGCCTGGCAGAGCATTAAAAGTAGGAAACAGTATTTGATGATGTCCATGAGTTCAAAACTTCAGGCAGTCATTGCCAATAAAAGGGCTTTAAACCAAGTATTATAAATTAACATTTATTAACAAATTAATGAATTTAACATTAACATTTATTTACAATTATTTAATTTGTCCAATTACTTTTGGTCCCTTTAAAAACAGGGTGGCACAAGTTAAGGAGCTGAAACTCCTAAACCCTTGATCGTATTTTAATGTGGATACTCTCAAATGAAAGCTGAAAGTCTGGACATTGTGTCCATGTCCAGTCTATAACTATATCTTGAATATTTTTCAGTAAACAGGTGCAAAAACAAAATGTGTCAGTCTCCAAATATATGGACGTAACTGTAATAATACATTTTATGAAAAAGTTGTAAGTGTGGGGACCTGAAGTGTAAGGTGCCACATAAAATTGTTTATCTATCTATAAACAAATAAAATACTTACGATATTGCAAATTTACCATATATTAATGTGGTATTAATGCTTTGGACAATTCCCATATATTAAAAGGTTATCTTGACCATATGTTGATCATTAAGTGACTCTCTACTGGAGCCCCCTAGTAATTAGCTAGAATCTGTAGGAAAGCTCAGCAGTAAGCTTTAATATCCCTACAGTGCTATAACAGCGAAAATGTAGTATTACCCAGAGCCCCTTCATATCATTGGCTTGTCTGTGTAATATAGGACAGTAAAGATCCTCTTAAGTGAGAGACACTTTTTGTAACCACTCTCCACTCTGGAGATAATCATACTAATTTTAAGAACCCACTCTATTAACTCAGATCTCCTTACTATTATATATAGAGATAGAGGACAACATGTATGTATTTTGGCGCTCAGACGTTGTTATTTTTTTTTTGTGCGCATTAGTAGTGTGGAATGTGCCTGTATCTTTGAACCTGTTCTACTGTGGGTTATAGATTTAGCGCTTTCTAGCTACAAAATGACACTTCTGGCTCAGGTAAACCACTTTTAAAGTGCTCTATTCCAGCAGTAATGCACCTGCTGCCCTACTGAAGCTATAAAAGTTTAGTTTCGTGTGGTTGTGGTGTGCCCCGCCTCCCGCACGCCATCAGATCTCAGGCGCACTACAAAGTGCCATGGGTGCTCTGTAATGTGACTGATAATGGAGTGCGGCTGATTAAAATTAGAGCGAATGGGGCTGTAGTAGTTTTTTGGCTAAAAAAAGCCAGACTTCTGGTGCAGCCCCGTTCATACATGTCGCCCAGAGTTTGTAAACTTGAGAATCCCTTTAAGTAATTTTCTATAAATAATCTAGATGTGTATTGCCCTCCCACTTCCAGGTTAGAATTTAAACTGGTTCTTCACTATGAATACTTCCATACTTCCCCACTTCTACTACATTGCACTCTTAGGGTATGTTCACACAGTGTTATTTCGGCACGCATTTCGCCGTGTATTTGTTCTCTAATACGGGCTAGATATGCGCCGAAATTACGGTAGTCCATAGTTCTCTATGAGAAATATGGGTTATACCTCCTCTTCCCGCTCGTACAATCCGATTGCATTGTACCCACGGGGAGATAAGTGACATGTCATGAATGAGTAGTGAATGTCAATTGGGTCGGCGGGTTGCCAGCCCCCCCCCAGCACTGCGGGAGTACGCGCTGGTCAGCGCGAGCTCCCAACACACGCATCGTGTGAACATACCCTTACTTTACTTATATGTTTACATTCGGTTACACAGATATGTACAACCAATGAAAGGGAGCCTGTTAGATGTTTAAGAGTATCTGAATCTCAGGCAGCATGAAGTTCCCACAGGCTTATTTAACACAGCATCATCTGTTTTACTTTAAAATGCTACAACATTTCAGAGAAAACACACTGTGAAACTGAGCTGGGCACAGAGAGAAATGCACTGGCCCAAGCAGAGGAGTCCAATGGGCTTTTCCTTCCCAGTCCACCCAGCATATATGGCAAGTCTGTCCCTATAGTCAGTCAAGCAAGAGAACCTTCAATTCAGCTGAACTGGATGGGAAGAAGCCGCATGTTGCACTCTTCTCCTCGGATTTAACTGTTTCTTTCCATGCCCAGCTAATTTTTAAAATGTGTTTTCTGCGAAATGCTGTAACTTTACAAAGTTAAACACATGCTACTATGTTGAGGAAGCCTGTGGCTATTTCATGTTGACTGTGGTTCAGGCAACATAAATCAGCTGATTGGTTCCCTTTAATTAGCTTGTACATTCACAAGACAGCTGCCATTTAAAGTTGACTTTTGATATGGTCATAAATAAGCTTAAAAGATCATTTAGAAGAAAAGAGACAGGGAATGGAGACGGAGTGGAGGCAGAGAATGGAGCCATCAGACAGATTTTTTGAGAGATTTCCCTTGAAAAGAGAAAATGCACCTAAAAATGTGGAAGCTGCAAAAGAGGAAATGAACACAAGTTTAATAATTACCTGTAGGAAAAATTATTGTTATACCATAACAAGTACACTACAATAGTAAAAAGGATTGCATTTAAAGGTGTCTATGATCTTTAAAGTACAGAGACAGTACCAGAAACAAGCATATTACATATGTACAGCCCCAGAATCAAGCAGTACAGACATAAATTGCATAGACAAATGAACCCATGCAGTAAATGACACCTTCCTGTATATTCATAATCCTTCAGTTCTCAGTAAAAATATAACATAGTGGGGGAAACATATAGTTAATCTGCCTGTTAATTCCTGGCCTCATACTGAGCCCCCTAGAATGGTATACCCCGTGAATGTATAAAATCAGCTACACTTTGCTTCTTGAACAAAACATTTGGAGTAGAGATGGGCGAATTTCCCGAAATTCGTTTCGTTCACTTCGCCGAATTTCTCGGCAAAAAATAACTTTGTTCCGAATTATTCGGGACGAATCACGTTAAAAACCTTTTTTTTCCAGGCTGCACAACCCTGCACGTGATTAAAACGGTGCCATGCTTAAATATGAAAGGGGAAGCTTGGTTTGGTCTTCATACAATTTGTTTTTTAGTAGACACCACATGACTGCCCCCGCCTTAGAATCGCTTCTTATAAAATCCCTGGGCCTTTAAAAGGGGGCAAAAGGGCCCAAAAAACTGAAACGGAATGTTGCCTGAAAAGTCATGCCAGAAAAGCGGAAAAAAACAACTGAGAGCTCGGTGGCAACATTTTGACAGATCGTGGAGTGACGGCGGGAGCCACAGCAGCATGAGGTCAGACATGGCACAATGACATTCTGGGGGTGGCAAAACAGAATGGCCAAGAGGGCAAAATGACACCCTGTGGGGGTCCGGCAGCAGCCATGAGGTCAACAGTGGCACATGACGAGTGGGGTTTGGGCACGGCTCACCACACAGACAAAGGTCAGACAGGGCCAAAGAAGAGTGTGTAGGGCACACAAAACAGCCACACAGCAGCATGAGGTCAACAGTGGCACAAAAGACACAGTGTGTAGGCACCAGCACCACAGCGCAGCAGAGGTCAACAGTGGCACAATGACCAGGGTTTTGGTCACGGCAGCAGCCCAGCAGCCTGAGGTCAACAGTGGCACAATGACACAGTGTGTAATCACGGCACAGGCACCTAGCGAAGGGCCAAGCTTTGGGGGGTCAAAAACAAATGGGACAATGACACTGTTTAGGGCCGGCAGAACCACAGCAGCAGCATGAGGGCCGGCAGGGACAATAATCTGAGGTGGAAAAACGGAGTAGGCCACAGATGGGACAAGACACAGTGGGAGGTCACGGCAGCCCCGCCACAGGGGCAAAGGCCCCGCCCTTTTTATGGGGCCCCGACAATGGAAAAATCACAAAAATTTTTGGGGTGGCAAAAAAAGGGTAGGCCACAGATTTGGGGCAATGACACGGGGGAGGCACGGCAGAGCCACAGCGAGCATGAGGTCAACATGGCACAATGAAAAAGGTGGGGAGGCACAGCCCAAAACAGCATGGGGCAGAAAAAAGGGGGGACAATACATTTTGGGGGTGGAAAAACAGGAGTAGGGCCCCAGGGACAATGCACATGTGGGGGGGCACCCCAGCAAACCCCAGCAGCATGAGGTCAGGCAGTGGCACAATCAAAATTTGGAGTGGCAAAAACGGATAGGGGGCCAAGAGTGGGACAATGACACAGGGGGGTGGAGGCCCCCCGCTTCAGCATCCAGCCCAACAGGGGAGGAGCAATAGGGCAACGTGGCACAATGACAGGTGTTTGGAGGCCCCAGCAGCAGCATGAGTCAGACAGTGGGACAATCACATTCTGGGGGTGGCAAAAACAGAGTAGGGCCCCAGGTGGCACAATGACACAGTGTGGAGGTCACGGCAGCCCACAGCAGCAGCATGAGGCAGGCAGTGGCACAATCACATTTTGGAGTGGCAAAAACAGGGGTAGGCCCCAGAGTGGGACAAGACAAAAGGTTAGGTCACCGCAGCAGCCACCCCAGCAGCAGAGGCAACAGTGGCAAATTTACACAGTGTGTAGGGCAGGCACACCACGGCCAGCATGAGGTCAGACAGTGCACCAAAAGACATTCTGGAGGGGGCAAAACCCCGGAAAAGCCCCAAGAGTGCACAAAGAAAATTAGGAGGCAAAAACAGAAAAAAAGTGGCTACGGGGGAGGAGGAAAAAAAAAAATGAGGGAAGGGAAAACCCCGGGGGGCCCCAAAACGGGAGTTCCCCCCAAAAGGGGGCAAAGAAACCTTTTGAATCCCCCAGCACCCCCCCCCATGGGGTCCCCCAATGGAAAACACAAAAGGGGCCCCAAAACCCCTACCCGGTGTCCCTACCGGTGTAGCCGGCCACCCCCCCCCCCCCTTTTGACAAAACTCCCCCCTGAAACCGGTAGGTCCCCCCCCCCCCCCCCCAACCCCCCGTCCTGACCGGAGGGCAAAAACGGATGGCCCCAAAAGGGGGGGACTGCCTGGGGGAGGTACCAGACCCCAGGACGGGTAGCCAGTGCCGACCGGTGTGGAGGCACCCCCGCCGGGGGTCGAAGGGCCCCCCCCTTTTGGGGGGGGCCGGGGGCCCGGGGCCTGAAAGTGGGGAGGCCGCAAAACCCCGCCATCCTCCCTCCATTTTTTTGGGGTGGGAAAAAAAAGGAGTGGCCCCCCCTGGGCTGCACATTGGGGTCCGGCGCCAACCCCCCGCTGGGTCCGTCAAATGCCATGGGGTGCACCCCACCCAGCACCTGATAAAACGTGGAAATGACATAGGGGGTTGGGGAACGGGCCCCACGCCGGTGGGTCCCGGGGGAAATTAAAGGTGGGGTCCCACCACCCAGGGCTATAGAACCCCCCCCCAGCCTTCAAGGGGGGAAAACCCGGGTAAGTCCCCGGGGCCCCCCCCGGTTTCCCCCGCATAACTTACCCGCCCGGGGCCCCCAATGCCCCGGGGGGTTTGGCAGGGCATCAGCCACACGGGCAGCATAAAGGAAAACCATTGGCACAATGCCCGAGTGTGGGGTTCCCAGCACCCGCCCCCTCAGCAGCATGGGGCCGCCAGTGGAAAACAATGAAAACGTGTGAAAGGCCCAGGGAAAGCAGCCCCCCAGCAAGCATGGGCCCAGACGTGGAAACAATTGACACAGTGAATAGGGTCAGGGCCCCACCCCCCACACAACCCCCACCCATAGGTCAGACGGGGAACCCCAATAAACAAAATTTAGGTCCCGGCAGCACCCACACCCAGCAGCATAGGTCCAGACAGTGGCACAAAAACATTTCGGGAGGTGGAAAAAAAACGGGAAGTAGGCCACAAGGGGGACAATGACCCCGGTGGAGGTACGGAAAGCCCACACCCAGAAAACCCCAGGAGGTCAGACAGTGGCACAATACTTCTGGAGGTGGCAAAAACAGGAGTGGGCCACAGAGTGGGGAAAAATTTTGACAAAAATGGGGTGGTCAGGGCACCATCCCAGCACCCGCATGAGGTCACTCAGGGGCACAATGACACGGGTTTTGTATCACGGCACGGGCCACAGCACAGCAGGGGTTTCAGATAGTGGAAACAATGAAAATTTCTGGAGGTGGCAAAAACAGGAGTAGGCCACAGAGGGGGAAACAATGACACAGGGGCGGAGGCCGGCGAAACCACGGCAGCAGCATGAGGTCGGGCGGGGCCCAAATCCCTTTTCTGGAGGGGGCAAAAACGGGATAGGCCAAAGAGTGGGACAATGAAAACAGTATGGAGGTAAAGGGAGCACCCAAAAGCAGCAGAAAGGGGGTCGACAGTGGCAAAAATGCACAGTGGGGGAAAGGTCACGGCAGCACCCAGCACCCGCATGAGTCAACAGGGGCACAATGACAAAAGGTGGGGTATCAGGGCCGCAGCCACGCACAGCGTAAAGCAGAAAAGGGCAAAATGACTTTTCGGGGAGGGGAAAAAAACGGGAGTAGGCCACAGAGGGGGCCAAAAATTGACACGGGGTGGAGGCCCCAGGGCAGCACCCCACAGCAGCAGAAATGAGGTCTGAAAGTGGCACTTCACATTCTGGTGGGGGCAAAAACGGGTTTAGGCCACAGAGGGGGACAATGACACAGTAGGAGGTCACGGCAAGCCACACACAGCATGAGGGTCAGCAGGGGGCACAAGACAGATGTGGAGGTGGGTGGCAAACCACCCCCCGGGAAAAGAGGGTTGGGGGCCGATGAAAAAACTTCACAGATGTGTGGCATAAAGGGGGGGTTTGGCGGCATCAGAAATTTGGCTGAGGCAGGTAGTTTGACCCAGACTCTTTTTCTCACGGGTTTGGGTAAAGGCCCGTCATGGCGGATGTATCTAAACGCCAAAGGGCTTGGTGGTGGAAACCCCGGGCCCGGGACCCAAACCAGGCCCTGATTCATCTTGAAAAAGGGCGGGTTTTCCACTTTCCCCGTGGACAAGCGGTTCCCCCTTGGGAAAGTTTGGCCCCCCGCACGAACACCCCTCGGGAGGGCCACACTACGGCCGGAGGACAGCCCCCCACGAAAACTGGGCAAGTTGGGGCCCCACAAAAAATCCAGTTTGGCTCCCATATCCAGAAAAATTTTCCCTAACGGGGATGGCAAGTGCTTCCAAGTAGGCCCCCCCCCTTTTTGGTTCAGGGCCCTCCCTCCAGGTCCGGGGCTGCTGCTGCCAGCGCTGCTCTCCTCACTAGGCGGGTGAAGGAACTGCTCATCATGACTCCAATTTAAAAGGTTGCTGCTGAGGGACGGGGACTGCCCCCGACCTCCCCCCCGTTCCCCCGGCACCCCGCGGCAGTAAAACGGAGCGCTGAAGAACCCCCCGGGCCCAGACCGTAAAGGGAGGGAACGTGCCGCACATGGGAAACCCGGCCAAACCCTGCTACGGAGGATTTCCCTAATATTTTTTTTGGGCCTCACTCTAAATACGGGAAAAAGGCTCCCATTTTGGAACCGTACGGGGGTCCAAAAAAGGGGTGGAAAACCCAAAAGCATCCTCCCCCGATGGCTGATTTATTGGGCCTGTCAAAAAGCCAGGAAAAAATCAGCATGCTGGGGGCCATCGGCCCCAATGACTCCGGGGGGCCCCTTTGCCCCCAATTTCCCCACGGTATACGCCACGGTGCTTGGGGGGTCATCTGCCTCATTTCCCCAAAACTCCATCTCCCTCCTCCAGCTGCTCCTGCTCCTCCTCTCTTTCACCTGGGTAAAAAAATTCACTCTTTTCACCAGACAACCTTCTGCCCAAAGTCCCCCCTCCTCCCCCCAATTTCAGTCCTCATTGGCCGCGAGATGTAGCCCGCCAAAAAATCCCCAGCCCCCCGCCCCAACCCAATTTTTTCCCACCCATCTGTTCCGGGAAATGAACAGTTTAAAATGACGTTTTTCATCCCGAACCCTTGGCGACTGACAAAAAAAGGGCCTCCTCGAATGGCCCTTTCAACAAAGGGCGGGGTGCCAAACGTTTTTGAGCTGCCACTGGCTGACATCAAAGTTTACAAAAGGGGAGTACTCCTATCCGCCGGATCATCAAAAAATCTTTAAGGGCCTTTCTCTTTTTTCATACATTGGGTTCCAACATTTTAAAGACGGGAATTCCAGCGGGGGGAAACATCGCATATCGGGGGTGGGGTTTGGGGGGGGGGCCGTTCTGGGGTTTGCAATGGGAAGGGGGGTTTCCTGGTTTTTGGTAGGAAGGGAAATGAAGTGCATCACATTTTTCCTTTGGCCATTTTTTCAAAATCTTCGGGAAGATCGGGGAAGACTTCGGGAAACCCTTTTTCACAACCAGTTTGGAACACTGCGCCATGCAGGGCGCAGGGACCATCCCCCCCGGTGCACCCCGGACCCCATGTTCCTCCCTTTTGCCCCCCGTCACCAGGGTTTTCCGTTTGCATTTGGGCCCGCGGAAAAAAAGCCACAAAATCGATTTTTTGGCGGCTTTACGCGGAGCATTTCCCCCCCCCGGGTGGGACTTCTTTTCGCCGAGCAACCCGGGTGTAGAACTGCATGACCCCCTGGGGCCCCTACCATGGTGGTAGATGGAGCTTATTTGTGGGGGCTGAAAAGGTGGTGGGGGAAAGAGGGGGAGGAGGGGGACATTGGAGCAGGAGCCGCATTTTTAAAACAACTTTGGGGGAGAAAGCCCCGTTCCTGCCAAGTTTTTGGGGGGCCCCTGGGGCCAAAGCACATTCAACCGGGGGTGGGCCGTAAAGGACATTACTGGCCCGCCCGGGATTTTACAGCTCCAGAACGTCCCGCCCCTGCCGTAAACCGGGGCCCAAAACCCCGTTTAAAGCCCCCAAAGGACGGGCCCCCCTTTTTTCTACAAATTAATGAAGGTTGCTGGTACTCCCTTTTTTGGGAAAAAAAATTAAAGGCCCTTGGGAAAACCCCTCCAAATCTCGGCTCAGCACAAGCCATTATTTTCTTGAACTGCAAAATCCCCCTTTTTGGGAAAAGGGGAGGGACTCCCGCACCAACAATTTGGACAGGGCCCGGTCAGTTTTCTGAAACCTTTGGGAGGGTTTGGACCATACTTTTTCCCTTTTTTCAACCCGCCTCGCAAACGCCCTTGGCGCCATGAGTACGAGAAGCAGGAGCATGGGGGCCCGGGAGATGAGTCAAAGAAAAAAAAGCCCCCCTCCGCAGAGGGGGTGGACCCCTTGATTTTCTGCAATGGAAATGCATGCCACGGGGCGTTTGCTGCGGCTGTTTGTTTCTGCGGGGCTGCGCAAGAAAGGAAATGGACCCCCCAATCTGAGCCAAACGTTTCCTCCCCCCGGCCACCCCGATGGTGACCGGCATGTTTTTTACGCGGGGCCATGGTCCAACTTTTAGCCCCCTGGCCACGTTTTCACTTTCGCTTCCCAAAAATTCTACAAAAAATACCCATATTCGTCCCTCCGTGCCCTTAGCAAAAAAACTGCCCACCCCGCCAAAGTATCGTTTTACCGCCAACGGGTCTGCCCCTGAGTGACTACTGCCCCCGCTGCCGCCATTCGCGGGCCCATTCCGCTACTTTTTTGGGCCTGCGAAGGGGTTTTTTAAACCCCCGTGCTGTTGGCCCCCCCCGACCCAAAACTGCGGCTATCCGCTAAACTCATAAACATGACCCACTTGCGGGCTGCCCCGGGCCCCCTAAAACGCCCAAGCTGACCCCCTCTTCCCCTGAACAGAATAAGCCCTTTGCCTCCCCCGGGTTTCCCAATGGGGGCCCGTTTACATCATTATCATTTTTGTTTTTTAAAATCGCCCAATTTGCTTTTCCTCATCACCCGGTCTTGGTAGCGGCCCCCCTCACAACATGACCCCCCACCCACTCTAAAACATCTATATTTTCCGCCTACTCAAAAGCGGGGGATTTTGGGGCCCCTTTCTTCGCTGCCAAGTAGCTCGGGACTTGCCCCCCTTTAAAAATTTGGTTCATCCTCGCTATATATTGGCGCTGACCCCCAACCACATATTTAGATCTCGGGCTGGGGAACCCGGGGAGGGGAAAGGGGCGGGTTAAGGACAGGTGGGGCAGCTAAACCCATTTCCCCGGGCCAGGCCAACAAAAATTTGGGCCCTGACTTTCCCCTTTGGGGACTCTTGGCTGGGGTTTGTCAAATGCCCATTTTGGGAAAAGGGGAAATGAAAAGGGAAACCCAAAATAAAAAACCCCCTTTGGGTTGAAGTCACACAGGGGCCGTTTAGATACAGCGGCAGTTTTTGGGCCTCACCGAGTGACCCCTGTTTGCAACGTCCCCGGGCTGTCCGGGGACCGGGCCCCTGCTCCAGGAAAAATTTGTCCCCTCTGCCACTTGCGGGGAGAAGACCTCCACCTCTCTGTCTGACATACGGTTTTTTCCCTAAAATGTACAGAAAAGGGTTTGTAAAGGGAATATCGGGAAATAAATAAATACATCCCCCTTAATTTGTTTTCCAAATAACCCACTAAAAGCTTGGGAAACCCCTTTGGGATAAAAATTCGCTCCACAAAGGGGCCCGGGAAAAAATTTGACTTGAAATTGCCTTTTTAAAAAACCTGTGTTTTTTAATTTAAATTTAAAAAGGTTTTAATTAACCTTGGGAAAAATTTATGCTACAGAAACCCTTTGTGGGGGGAAAAAAAAGGAAAGTTTCTTTTACTGTTTCAACTGCAAAAAATCCTTATTTTAAACCCCTTTGGATGAAAAATTTGCCCAAAAAATTGACCACCCCAAACTCAGTTTGGCACGTTACAAGGCGGGGTTTTTTTACGCCACACAACAAGAAAAAAAAATTTTTTAAAATTTAAACCCATTTTTTCTTGTAAAAATTGGGCTACGGAAAAATGTAAAATTTTTTGGGCCCGGTGAAAATAAACGTTTTTTGGAGCCCAAACAGCTAATAACCTTAATTAACCCCGGGATGAAAATTTGCGCCAAAAATTTGGGAAGGCCACCCCCAAACTACTACTTTGTAGCGTGTTACAACCCGGTGTTTTTTTTACGCCACACAACAAAAAAAATTGAAAATTAAAACCTTTGCTTGTAAATTTAAACCCTACGGGAAAAAAATGTATTTTATTTTGGGGGTTGAAAATAAACGGTTTTCTGGAGTCACCACAGTGAAATAACAACGTTTAATTAACCCCTGGTTTAAAATTGCGGCAAAGAATTGAGCCCCCAAAAAAAACCTACAAAGCTTTGTAGCGTGTTACAATCCATTTTTTTTTCCCCGCCAAAACAAACAAAATAAAATTGTTTTTAACCCTTTGCTTGTGAATTAGGCAACGGGAAAAAAATTAAATAAATTTTGGGGGTTGAAAATGAGGGTTTTTGGGGGTAAACTACAGCTGAAAAACCAACGCTTAAAAACCCCAAATTTTAAATTTTCCCCAAAAAAAGGGAGAAACCCAAAAATAAAGGGGGATTTGTATTGTAAAAAGGGCTGTTTCTTTAAATGAATACCCCCGGGAAAACGGGCTTTGACCCCCTTTGGATTTTTAAAATTTGTGCTGGGGCAGAGGGGGATTTAAATGTAAAACACTGAAATTTTAAACGCCCACGGTTTTTCGGGACCCCAATCCCAAAAAAAAATCAAAAATAAACTTAAGAGAAGCATTCTCTAAAGACAAGCTGAGACACCCCACAAAAATCGCTGTTTAAAAATCAGTTCTTCAGTAACAATCAGCCGCGGCAGCACCTTCCCTGATCAGTACAGTGAGAGCGGTATGAGCTCCCAGCGCGAGCGGTGACGTCACAGAATCCCGCCGGTCTCTGATTGGCTTCATCTCTGCACATGTCATGCAGGCTATGCCTTTCTTCCTCCCAGAGTACTTTGCCCTATGTAACGCCATGTGCTCGCAGCCATTTTATCAATGAAAAGCACACTTCGTTCACCCGAAGTACCCCAAACTTCGACTTCGTTCAGAACTGAAGTTTTCCTGAAATTCTAAACGTATTCCACTTCGTTAGAATCAATTCGCCCATCTGTAATTTGGAGGCATTGAACCCCCTCATTTAAAAAAAAAGCCATAATATGCCCCTAAATACGTAATTAACAATAAGTCCTGCTACCTTTCAGTAGAACATAACCCCCTCCCAGCATCCCAACACTGCCTGCCAACCTCTGCAATGCCCTTAACAGGCCAAGGTCCTGGGAAGCCTTGCAGATAGAGCAATGCCATCATTACATTACTGCATCACAGAGAAGGGCTCCCTGCAGCAGTGTTGTCATTTATAATAGTATATAGGAGGACTGATTCATCATCCTACCTCTCCTGGTTCTTCAAAATAACTGTTATTTTACCAACTGGTTTGGAAGAACCAGTGAACTGTTATTTTAATAACTGGTTTGGAAGAATCAGCTAAATTTCACCTCTACGCATAAATAAGGGCTTTCATTTTTAATTTCTACTATCTAAATGATCGGTTCCTTATAAGAGATGCAACCACCGAGTGTAAAATAGACCTTAGAAGACCCCATGTATATAAAGTTAAATAAAAAGAATTCTAATAGCTAAGTGCCAATAGCCTTTATTGGCTTCCTGCCTGTTAGAGTTCATCCATTTCTGATTTAATGGCAATAACAAATTGTGTTTGGACAGCAGAGTAATTAATTAAATTGTGCACTCATGTTTGGAATTAAACAAAATACATAAAAAAAATCATTGTCCTTGTTTTTTATTATCCATTAAGAACTAATACAGTAACAGAAGCCAGTACAAGACATATCAACCCAAATAATCAGCACCAAGGAGTTTTAGTCCAGACATTAGAATACCGTTTGTCTTGGTGGATTTTGTGTGGAATCCCTATTTGGCAAAGTATTTTTTCCCATGATAAAACAGAGCCTACCTCTAGTCAGACTGGAATCATTTGCTAAAATTTGCTGGATCTTGTTTATGTCAGAGTAAATTTACCGAGGTTTGACTGCTGACAGTAGTTATATATAGTATTGTTCTGCAGATGATACACTGTGCACTATTATGATTCCCTCTACAGTCTCTCATCCTCTTTCAATTACGTTTTTTTTTTTTTCTAGTGAATGTGAATCACACATGATTATCTTTTTCAATTGAACAATTTAAATAAATTATGGGAGTCTGTATGCCGCGTTGCTATGTGGATAGTTTATATGTAGGAAGAAGGTTTAGGAAAGAATACTTAAAAACTAAACTTTTATAGGCATGAAGTTTGGAATTGGGCCTAAGTTCACCTAATGAGTCTCTGCTTTACATGGTGACCCTAAGACAAATGTACATGTAAATGGTATGCACTTCCTCATCAGTAATTGAATTCAAAACATCGGAGAGAACATTCCTCTGGCGTGTATAGAAAAGAATAGAAACAAGCGCACCAGTGAAGCCCGAATGATACAAATATATAATGAGAGGGGAATCCACTCACTTCTTACAGCTGTACTATGACTGGTACAGCTAAAGTTTGAAACATCCCAATATGGGCAGAAGCGCTGCTAGCTCTTTAGGACCTGGCACTCCGGCGTCCCACGTGGTTCTAAGCGTCCCACGTGGTATAACACGGGGAAAAATCCTTGGATACAAATTGAACACTGGCGTGTTTCAGAAAGGTCCTTCAAAAAAGCGCCGCGCAGAACGGGAATCCACTACTTCCAATATGTGAGTGTGGATTTATTTCTTTAGTAAAATAAATAATTACAGGTAATGCGTTTCGCAGGCACCTCTGACCTGCTTCCTCAGACCATGGATACAGAACTATGACACTCATTATATACTTCTCACTGAAGGAAGAGGCGGAGCGAAGAACCTAATGACATCACTCCAAACACCTCCATTCAGATTGATACAATATGCCAACATAATACAACACATTAACTTTGTTTCACAATAACTACAATAATAGTATTATTAAATATACCTTTCTGAAGATCGATAATGTATATATATAAAAACGATACAATATACCTAAAAGGTAAAAAAGATATATATATATATATATATATATATATTAATATACTTTAAAAAACTAAAATACTAATATAAAAAAGATTCTCATTCTATAATTTCTTGCAGCTCATTCAGACCGTGGGGCCCGGGAGTATTAGAGGGTTAAATTTCCAAAATAAATTTCCCCTGGGGCAGTTTTTTTTTTTGGCCTGCCCCTAACATCTATCCCTATATCCCTCGATAGGCTGGATGGTGAATTTTTGGCCCCCCAGCCCCGGGGTGTACCCCGACGAAGTGCCGGGGAAGACTGATAAAAATTTTTTGATTTTAAACATTGTAACTTTTGGAGAACCGAAAATCATAGATACAATGTTAACCATAAAATTGTTATACAGCCCCTTCCTCACATTCGCCCGGGGTAAAAACCCCGGACTGGACCCCAAATTTTAACCCATCCAGCCTATGAGCAATAGGGAAGATTTTAGGGCCAGGCAAAAAACACTACCCCAAAAGTGAAATTTATTGGATTTACCGTCTCAATACTCTCAGGGCCCCAAAGGCCCGAATGAGCTCAAGAAAATTTTAGAAAAAGAATCTTTTTTATATTGTATTTTAGGTTTTTTTTAAAATATTTTAAAATATATATATATATCTTTTTTTACCTTTTAGGTAAAATTGTATCTTTTTTTATATATACATTTTTTCGATCCTTTAGAAAGGTAAAATTTTAAAAAATACCCATTTTGTAGTTATTTTGAAACAAAGTTAATGTGTTGTTTATGTTGGCATATTGTAAACAATCTAATGGAGGTTTTTGGAGTGAGTCAATTTGGGTTTTTCGCTCCGCCCCTTCCCCTTCAGTAGAAGTAAATAATGAGTGTCCCTAGTTCTGTACCATGGTCCCAGGAAGCATCAGAGGTGCCTGCCCAAACCGTACCTGTAATTTTTTTTATTTTAATAAAAAAATAAATCCAAAAAAAAAAACTCACATATTGGAAGGGGATTTCCCCTTCTGCGCGGCCTTTTTTTAAGGACCTTTCTGAAAAAACCCCGTGTTTTTTTGTATCCAAGGGAATGCAAATTCCTGTAATGGGCCCTAAAGGGAAAACCCAAAAAAGCGGGCCCCTTTAATCCCCCTCCTCTTGAACTTTTAAAAAAATTAAAGCTTGCTCTCAAATTTGAAATTTGACCTTGAAACCATTTTAATTTACTGTGAAAGTTTAGATTGCCCGTATACCCCTCCCAATTTTTTATCCAACAGAAATAAATTTGGGAAATATTTGTCCCCTTTTTTCAAAAATGCCCCCTAAACATATTAGAAATCTTTAAACCCGGAGCTTTTTAAAAGGGGTATTTTCCCATACACTGTTTTCTTTAAACATTTCGGGAAAGGAATAAAAATATATTACCAAATACATTTTTTCTTTTTCTTTTCCTTTGAGCTAAGCATTTTTTATTTTCCCCGCTTTGTAAATAGGGTTTGCAGTTTTTGCACCCCACAAAATTTGAGGTTCTGATCGAAATAGAACTTTTTAAAATGTTTCGATCAAACTAAGGGGGAACCCTTTAAGGGAACTCGCCACGTTTAGGGGGGCACCTTTCCACCATTTTTTCCCGGGGAAATCTCGCCCCCGATTTATTTTTGGGCACTGGGCACCCCCTCATACATCCAAAGTTAAAAGTCCCGCCGCACCCCCATGTTTTAGGTGCAGTGCGGGACTGGGCGCATCCGGCGCTGCGCCTATGATTTTTGCCGCCCGAGGGATTTCAACCCTTTTACATGCGGGGGAAAAAACCCCGCCGCGCCTCGCCAGTGGGGGGGTGCAGTGCGGGGGCCATTTGGGGGCAGTGCCCCCCCTGCGCCCAAGGGTTCGCCGTCCCCCAGGAGGGGCGCCATACATCGGGGGAAAAATTTTTCCCCGTGCCCCCGCCATGTGTGGGGGTCAGGGGCGGGGACCAGGGGGGGCAGTGGGAGGGGGCATGGGCCCTGTGCGGGGCTGCGCCCACGTGTATTCCCGATGCGGAAAAAGGCTGAGAACAGCCCAGAAATCCCTTAAAGATGTCGGTGCGGAGTAAAGGGAAAAAAAAAATTTGCCTTCATAAAGGTGGAAAACATTCTTTAGAAAAAGGATCAAACCTCAAAAAAAAAAAAAAATACATTTAAAAAAAAAACTTTTTCCAAAAAACTTGAACGGGGCGCTATTCAAAATTTTGGGTATTGGGAAAATTTCCCCGGGGGAAAAATAATTTCAAATTCTGAAAAACGATTCTCATTGGTCCTAAACCACCAAACCCAAATTTGGAGCGACAGTGAACCATTAAAACCAAAGGGGAACTATTGACCAATCAGAATCAAAGGGGGGGACAGTTTTAAAATACAGTAAAAAAAGCAGAAAAGAGCTAAATTTGGGGAGCTTAAACGGGGGGGTTGGCTATCTCAGCCAATTAGAAAGGGGGCGGGCAAAGGGACCCATATAGCCTATGGGGAAATTTTTAAACCAATCAAAATCAAAGGCGGGACAGTTCAAAATACAGTAAAAATGCTGAAAAGAGCTGATTGGTTGAGCTAGCGGTGGCTAGATAAATACCTAAATCCCTAATCAGATAAATCCCTAACAACTCGTTTGTCGCCGAGACCGGCGCTACATCGGGAATTGCAATAGAGAGAATTGCCGGGAAATACAGTAATTCAAATTCTGTAAGCTATTCTCATTGGTTGGCATAAACCAGCCAATCAGAATAGGAGCGACAAAGACCCATTATAAGCTATGGAGGAGAATTGACCAATCAGAATAGGAGCGACAAAGACCCATTATATCCTATGGAGAAGTTTGGACCAATGAAAATCAAAGGCGGGACAGTTCAAAATACAGTAAAAATACAGAAAAGAGCTGATTGGCTGAGCTAGCGGTGGCTTGCCTATCCCAGCCAATCAGAGCGCGAGCTACTTCTCCCATTGTAGTCTATGGAGAGATGGGCGCAATGCAATCTCGGCGCTCAGCGCCGTGCGGCATGGAGTATGATTAAAAAAATCATTTTTATTAAGTGTAAAACATTATCAGATAAAGAGCTGAAACCTTCTCTAAAAATAAATCAGTTAAATCCCGAACAACGCGTTTGTCGCCGAGACCGGCGCTACATAAGGAATTGCAATAGAGAGACTTGCCGGGAAATACAGTAATTCAAATTGTTTAAGCTATTCTGATTGGTCGGCATAAACCAGCCAATCAGAATAGGAGCGACAGTGGCCCATTCTAACCTATGGAGGAGAATTGACCAATCAGAATAGGAGCGACAGGGACCCATTCTAACCTTTGGAGAAATATTGACCAATCATTAGAGATGGGCGAATCGATTCTAACGAAGTGGAATTCATTTAGAATTTCAGGAAAACTTCGGTTCGGAACGAAGTCGAACTTTGGGGTATGTCGGTAAAACGAAGTGTGCTTTTGTTTGTTAAAATGGCTGCGAGCACATGGCGTTTCATGGGGAAAAGCATTCTGGGGGAAAAGGGATCCCCTGCAGGGAAGCGCAGAGGGAAGCCAATCAAGACCGGCGGGATTTTTGTAAAGTCACCGCACTAAATAATCCGGGCCCCGGACGCCGGGAGCTCACCCCTCCTCTACTGTGCTCATCAGGGAAGGTGCTGCCGCGGCTGTTTGCTTTTACTGAAGAATTGATTTTTAAAATAGGTTTTCTGTGGGGTGTCTCAGCTTGTTCAGAGACTGTTTTTCTTAAGGTTCTATTTCAAATTTTTTTTTGGGGTTTTTGGATCTGAAAAATTCCAGTGTGCGTCCACTGCAGTAAAAATAAATTTCAATTTTCCAAAGTGGGATCAAAGCCAGTTCCTGTTTTTTTCATTTAAAAAAACCCTTTTTTACAATAAAAATTTCCATTTTCTTTTTTGGCTGTCAATTAAGTGAAAATTTTACCCCGGGGGTTTAATTAAAAGCGTTGTTTTGCGGGTTTGGGGTCCCCCCAAAGAAACCGTTTTTTTCCCAACGCCAAAATTATATACTTTTTTCCTGTAGCCTAATTTCAAAAGAAAAGGGTTAATTACAACTGTATTTTTTTTTTGTGTGGCGAAGAAAAACACGAAAATTGTAAACGCTACAAAGCTACTATTTTGTGCGGCCCAAATTTTTTTTGGGCCCAAAAATTTTCACCCAAAGGGGTTTTAATTAAGCGTTTTTTTGGGGTGTGTGACAAAAAAAAACCCGTTTTTTTTTCAACGCCAAAATATATAAATTTTTCCTTTTCCTAATTCACAAGCAAAGGTTAATTAAAAAACTGAAACTCTTGTGTGGCGTAAAAAACACGCAATTGTAACCCTACAAACTACTAGTTTTTTTGGGCCCTCAATTTTTTTTTTGGCGAAATTTTACTTCCGGGGGTTAAATTTTAAGCTTTTGTTTGGTGTGTACAAAAATAAACGTTTTTTTCAACCCAAAAAATTTACATTTTTCCGAAGCCTAATTAAAGCCCAAAGGGTTAATTAAGCCTTTTTTGTTTTTAAATTTTAGTAAAAAAAACCACATTTTTTTAAAAACAAACCCCATACAAAAAAATTTTTTCCTGGCCATTTTGGGGAGCGCAATTTATACCCAAAAGGTTATTAAACCCTTTTTTCAGGGTTAATTTGGAGTCAAAAACGGGTTTTTTTTTATCCTTTATACAGATATCATCATCAAACGTTTTCTTTTACATTTTAGAACAAACAGAAAAGGGTCAGACAGAGAGGTGGGCCTCTGAAACCTTTTGCGATTGGATTTGGCAAAAAATTTTCCTTTAAAACGGCCCAGGTCGCAGCACAGCGGGGGGGACGTCACAGCAGGGGGTCCATCGGTGAGGCCAAAAATGCCGCTGATCTAGCGGCCGGGTGTTTTTTCAGAAACCCCAAGGGTTCTTGTTTTGGTTGATTTGGGTCACCCCTCTTCCCCCCAGATGACATCTGACAACCCCACCCAAGATTTCGGGGGGAACCTCAGACACAATTTTATTTTGGCAGGGCCCCGGGAGGGGTCACCCGGCCCCTCTCCCTTTCCTCACCCCCCCACTGCCCATCCTTTTTTCCCTCGCCAGAGATTAAATGTGGTCGGGGCCCTCAGCGCCACTTTTAAAGCGGGGAGGGAAAAATTTTGGGAGGGGGGCATCGCAGCTATTTGGAGCGAAGAAATGGGGCCAATATCGCCTTTTTCTTGCAGAAGGGGGAAAAGAAATAGTGGGGGAAAAGTGGTTTGGAGGCCCATGTTGGAGGGGTCACCCTCGGCAAACCAAGTCCGGTGATGAGGACAGCATTTGCCGATAAAAACACAAATAGATGATGAGAAACCGACCCGCATTTGGGGAAGCCGGGTGGGGAAAGGGTTTTTCATCATCGTCAGGGAAGGGGGCGTCAGCTTGCCGGTCAGGCAGCAGCCCCCACCAGCAAGGGGGCCCCTGTGGCCGTGACCCAGAAAGGATAGCAGCGGGTTGAGGTCGGGACCCCAAGGGGCCCACGGGGTAAAAACCCCCGTTTCCCGCAGGCCCAAAGGAAAGTAGCAGAAAGGGCCAAAGAGGCACCCGGCGGCAGTAGTCCCCCGGGGGAGCGTTGGCGGAAAAAATCCCGTTACTGGGCGGTGGGGAAGTTCTTTGCAAAGGGACACCGGAGGAGCCGAGTTGGGTATATGTGAATCTGTGGGCAAAAAGTGAAGCGTGGCCAGGAGCTAATTTGGCAAAAACGACCCTGGGGGTTCAACACTTTGCGGGTCACCTTTTTCGGTGGCCTAGGAAAACGTGGCTAAAGGTGTGGGGGTCCCCCGGGCCGCCCGCAGAAACGCAGCAGCAGGGGAAACCAGTGGCACCCTGCCTTTCAGCCATTTAAGGGGTTTCCCACCACCTCTGCAGAAGGGAGCGTTTTCTTTTTTGAAATCATCCCCCGGCCCAGATGCCCCTGCTTCTCGCAAACTCATGGCGCCAAAGTCGTTCAGCGAGGCATTAAAAAAAACCCAAACATTTGGCCCAAAACCACCTAAGGTCAGCAGTTTGACCTTTGCTCCTGCCCAAGTTGTTGGTACTGCATTCCCTCCCTTTTCCAAATGGGGATTTCGGGCACCGTTCGGGAGAACAAAAGGTTTGTGCCGACCCGAGATGGAGATTTCGAAGCCGTTAATTTTTTTTCCCAAAAAAGGGCATTCCCGGCACTTCAAAATATTTAAACAGAAGGGGGGTTTTTTCCAAGGGTTGCACGGCAGCGCGGACGTTTGGAGCTGTAACTACGGTCAGGGCCAGTCCCTTCCCTTTAAATTTGGGGCCCATTTGGGTAAAAATTTGTTCCGCCCAGGAACCCCAAACCAATTTTGGCAGGAGACGCCGCTTTCCCTCCACGTTGTAAAAACCCTTTGTGCACCTGCCCAAATGCCCGCCTCCTCCCCCTCCCCCACCCCACCACCCTCAGCCTCCACAAGTACTGTCCTTTCATACCACTTTTTGGGGCCCAAAAGGGGGTGTAAAGATTCTAAACCGGCTTGCCTCGGCGAAGGGAAAGTCAAAAGGGAAAAAACTGCCCCGCGTAAAGCAGCAAGAAAAATCAAAGTTGGCTTTCCCCCGCGCCAACTGAAAAAATGGGAACCATGGTACGGAAAAAGGGGGAAAAAGGGTCCGCGCTGCACCGAGGAGGGATGGCCCCTGCCCCGGGTTGGCCCCAAGTTTTCAATCGGGTTTGTGAAAAGGTTCCTGAAGTCTTCCCCCGATTTTCAGAACATTCTAAAAAAATGGCCGGGAAACTGTGCATGCGGGTTTAAACCTTTCGTAAAAAAGTCAGGAACACCCCTCCCCGAGTTGCAGCGGCGGGAAGGGCCCCCAAACCAACACACTCTGATTTGCGATTTTTTACCCCCGGGAAAATTCCCCAGCCTGCACATGTTGGCCCGGGATTTGTATGAACGGGAAAAAGGCCTTTAAAAACCGATTTTTTTGATGATCCAGGCCAGACAGAATTTTACCCCCCCTGTGAAATTTTTTGGATGTCACCCCTTGGCAGCTAAAGCTTGACCCCCTTTGCCGTTTGTTGAGGCCTTTTCGAGGAGGCGACTTTTTTTGTCAGTCCCCCGGACAAAACGGGATGAAAAAACGTCATTCCCCTGTTTCTTGCCCTAAAACAATGCTGAAAAATCTGTCGGGGCAGGGACTGGAGACTGGCGACTAAATCTCGGGGCCCCAAAGGCCCGGGTGGGGACTAAAAATGGGGGGAGGAGGACTTTGGAGCAAAAAGCATGTTTGGTGAAATGGGGTGGATTTTCTACCCGGGACAAAAAGGGAGGACAGGAGCAGCTGGAGGAGGTGGAGGGAGATGGGGAAAGTTGGGGCCCAGAGGGCCCCCCAAAGAAACCGGGGCCCGTAACAGTGGAAAGGAGGGCAGGACCCCCTCGATCACTTGTGTAGAGGGCCCGCGAAAGCTTTTTTTCCTGGCAAGGACGCCAAATGGGTCACATCCGGCGGGGGATGCTTCTGGCCCCCCCCTTTTGGGCCCCTTTCGCTCCCGGCCCAAAAGGGGGGAAAGCCTTTTTCCCAGCTCCTTTCGGGGCTTTTTTTTATGCGACCAAGGGAAAATTTGTTTTAACAAAATTTAAATTTAATGAAATTTCCCGGAAATTTTCCCAAATCCTAATTCCTGAAAATTGCGCCTTTCTAGATTTCGGGAAAAGGGTTTTTTTTATTTTTTTTTATTTTTGGGGGTTTTGGGGCTCTTTTCTGTTAATTTTTTTCCACCTTTAAAAAAGGCGTTTTTTTTGAATCATACTCCATTTTGCCGGACCCAGAGCCCGGAGATTTCTCTTGCGACCCTTCAATGTTTCCCCCCCAATTTTTCCGTTCTTGTTTTTCCCCCCCCCCTTCCCCGCCGCCGAGAATTTTCCCAAAAAAAATAGGTCGGGACTTTTGGGAGCTGCAGAGCGCTGCATTGCGCCCCCTTTTTGGCGGCCCCATCGTACAAGGCCTGGGGGTTTTCGAGCCGCCGCGTCCCGCCCCCCGGAACCCCTACCCCCGCCCACCGCCCCATTGCCCGCCCCTTCATGCGGGGCGCAGCTGAAAGTGGCGAACGCTGCGCCTAAAAACTGGATCCCTGCGTCCGACGGGGATTCGGGCCGGGAGGCGCAGTTTACTCCAAAAAACAGGCGAAAAGCCCGTTCATACATGTCGCCCTAATAGTGAGGCAGTGGTGAATCGATTTTAAGATCCTGAAAAATTTCCCCCCCGCCCCAACATGTTTCACTGTTCCTGCAGCTTCATCAGGGGCTGCCTACAACTAACTTATGACTAAGGGAAGAAATTTGCCAGAAACGCATCAGCATGAGGCATGCAGGAATTAGATTAAACATATTTTTAAACCATTTTTATTCATGAATTAAATAAAAGCTTGGTTTACCTTTGGCATTCCAACAGATATCTACTAATTTCAGTTACTCCTTCTGTCATATACACTACCGTTCAAAAGTTTGGAGTCACCCAGACAATTTTGTGTTTTCCCTGAAAACTCATACTTTTATTTATCAAATGAGTTGTAAAATGAATAGAAATATCGTCCAGACATTGACAAGGTTAGAAATAATGATTTTTATTTGAAATAATTAACTTGAAGTTAAATAATTAATTTGAAATTAAATAATTATTTGAAATTAAATTAAATAATTAATTAATAAATAATTTTCTACTTCAAACTTTGCTTTCATCAAAGAATGCTCCCTTTGCAGCAATTACAGCTTTGCAGACATTTGGCATTCTAGCTGTTAATTTGCTGAGTTAATCTGTAGAAATTTTACCCAAGCTTCCGAACCCCCTCCCACAAGTTGGATTGGTTTGATGAGACTTTTTGCGCCCATCGGTAAGCTGCCCCCATAACAGCTCAAGGGGGTTGAGATTTGGTGACTGCGCTGACCACCCATTACAATGCTACCGCGCTGTTTTCCAAAATGTTTTTGCATAATTTGGAGGTACTTTGGTCTTTGCCCCTGTTGCAGGATGAAATTGGCTCCAATCAAACGCCCACAGGGTATGGCATGGCGATAAAATGGAGTGATGAATTTTTCAAAATCCTTTTACCTTGCCAATTTCCCCCCTTCCCACACCAACAACCCCCCCCATCCCATGACCCCCCCATGCTTGAAGAGGGTCAGGCACTCTTCCCGCCCTCTTTTCTTGTTCGCGTTCCCCAAATGTTCTCGGGGTGATCCCAAAAACCCCAAAATTCGTTAATCTGTCATAACCTTTTTGCATTTTTCTTCTGTCCAAGTCTGTGTTCTTTAGCCTATTTTAACTTTTCCTTTATTGTCAGTTTTAAAATGGGGTTTTTTTTTGCCATCACCCTGAAGGCCAGCATCCCGGGGTGCCTCTTTACTGTTGACATTGACACTGGGGTTTTGCAGGTTTTTTAAAGAAGCTGCCTTTGGGGCCTTGAGGGGTTGTTTCTCAAAATAGAGCTCAATTACTTGTTTGTTGCTCGTTGGCACAGGGGCCCCCAATTCTTTTCTACTCTGGTTAGAGCCGTTTGTCTGTAATCGGGGGAGTTACACATTTTTGCGGAAAATTTTAGTTTTTCTGGTTTCTCACAGGAATACCTTATAGGTATTCAAAAACGCGGGGGGTTTGTTTCTTTTTGGAGTCATTTTAGGGATTCTAAATACAGGCCCCTCAAAGTAATCAAACTGGATGGTCCCTAAAAAATTAATTTCAAATTTTTCTTGAAATGTGAAAAATAACTTCTAAATTTCTAAGCCCCTTAATGTCATAAAAAATAAAGACATTTAAAAAATTATGCCAACCTACAGTAGACATATGGTAGATTGGTAGATTGAGTGGAATAACTACCTGTCTTACACGCAGAAACTTTTGAAGTTTGAAAATGGTAAATTTTTCACACTAGTTGGATATTTTTCACAAATAAACAAGGATTTTTTTGTACCAAAATTTCTTACTAACTTGAAGCACAATGTGTCACAAGAAAATAATTTCTGAATCACTTGGATAGGTAAAAGCAGCTGAAAAAACTGCGATTTGCATTTTTTGGCACGTTTTTTGGCCTGTTTTTTAATGTATGCATAAATTAAGCCATTGGATGTAACTCCACCCTACAAAAGGGTAAATAAAGCACCTCTTTGCATTTACATGTGATCTTGTAGTCGTTTTACGGATTTTAGCACTAATAAAGTTATTTTGTGTTTGTCGCCAACAATAAGTTTTTTTAATGGATTTTGGCCCTATAGTCAATTTTTTAACTGATTTTGGTGCTAAACTCCGTAATTTTACGGATTTTGATGCTAATAAAGTTCTCGCTTCTGACGCAAAAAATATGGTTTTTTTACGGATTTTGCCGCCAGAATCCTTTTTTTATTACAGATTTTGGCACTAAAATACTTTTATTTACAGATTTTGGCGTAATAAGTTTTCACTCTGACGCCAAAAAAAAAGGTTTTTTTTGGATTTTGGGGCAAAAAAACCTTTTCTTTAAAATATTTTGGCGCTAATAAGTTTTCTCGCTTCTGACGCCAAAAATAAGTTTTTTTTTACGGATTTGGGCCCGAATCCTTTTTTTATGGATTTTGGCGCAAAATCAATATTGGAATTAAATCTCCCAATATAGTATGTAGGTACTCCCAGACAGACATGTAAACTCCCATTTAAGATTACAGTTCGATAGGTGCATAGCTCCCCCCCAATAGGTAGGTAAATTTATAGATTCCTAATAGGTAGGTATCTAGGTGCCTTTTAAGGTAGATGGTTAGTTATGTAGCCCTCCAATGGGTAGGTATCTAGGCCCCCAATTAGGTAGATAGGTAGTTACATAAGCCCTCCCCAATAGGTAGGAATAAAGGTCTCTAGTACCTAGTTATATAGCCCTCCCTATAGGTAAGTGAGTAGGTATATAGCCTCCTGTGGGTAGGTAGGTGGGTAGGTACATAGGGCCCCTGTAGATAGATAGGTATATATTCCCCCTGTTGGTAGGTAGATTTGTATACCGGCCCCCTGTGTTTAGGTCGGTATATAACCCCTGTATGTTAGATACATATAAGATGTAAGGTATATAGACCCCAGTTGGTAGGTAGGTATAGAGGCCATCAGTAGGTATGTATATAAGCCTCTAGTAGTTAGGTAAATAAGCTCCCTGTAGGTACTTATATAAGCTCCCTGTAGGTATGTATATAAGCCCCTTGTAAGTAGGTATATAGGCCTCAGGTAGATAAATATATAGGCCCTCTGAAGGGAGATATATGCCCCTTAATTAATTTCAGCCCTTGTAGCTAGATTTAAGTCCTTTGTAGGTAGGTATATCCCCCCTGAAGGTAGGTATATGTCCCCTGTAAATAAAAATAGGCACCTGTAGGTAGATATAGCTCCTTGTAGGTATATGGTCCTGTAGGTACATATGGCCTCCTTGTAAGTAGGTATATGCCCCCTGTAATAGATATAGCCCCCCCCCCCCCCCGTAGGTACACATTTAGCCCCCTATAGGTATATAGCCCTGTAGGTAAATATAGTCACTCGGTTGATACAGTATCTCACAAAAGTGAGTACACTCCTCACCTTTGTGAGATACCACGGAATTGGTGAAACCCTCAGTGGGCCCCAAACTCTAGTGTCAGAACTACCGCCACCACCACAGGGACATCCTACCTCAGAACGCCTTGGCCCTCTGATCCAAGTATTCAGAGGCAGGGCCTGGGACTGCGCGTTATTAGTAGTGATGAGCGATTGTGTCAACTATCGTTATCGATTCGATAGTCAATATCGGCAGTTATCATGACGATTTCCGATAGTCGATAACAGATTATCGCCGATGACCCTTTAAAGTCTATGGGAGAGGAACAACACCTTCATTCTTACATCCAAACAGGGCTGGCGAAGCTGGAATTAACATTGCCAACAGCAAACTGGATACGTTTTACATCTTAAGCAACACAATTAGGCAACAAGAGTCACAGAAAAAAAATCACAGACTATTCACTATCCCTGTCATGACCCTTAAACCTGCATGACCCACAAATTAAAAAGTGCCAGAAGGCAGTATTATTTGAACCATCATTTTAGTTGAACTGGACATTGATTATGGGCATGAGCCCCGAACCTGCATGACCCCCAGATTAAAAAAGTGACGGAAAAAGGAGTCTTTCAACCACCATTTTAGTTGACCTGGACATTGACTATACCTGTTCTGTACTGCAGCATGATCCATGGAATACCAGTGTGTTTCCACGTCAACAATGAGACGGTTCATGGGGAGGCCGAGCTGCCGCTGCAACGCAGCCAGGCGGGACGAAGCAGGGTGCGAACGGCAGAAGTGTGGTGCTGATGGTACTCGGGCGACGGTGGAGGCTGAAGCGGAGGCTGATCCTTGCTCATGACTCTGAGAGACAGGGGCAGCTGAGGAATGCTTGGTCGTGGAGACAGAGAGTGTGACAGTGGTTGGAAGCCCGGGATGGGTTTGTGGCCTCTTTTGGGCCAAGTGTTCCCTCCAATTTCAACTCATGCATTGCTGCATGTGACTAGGCATGTTGGTGGTGGTTAAAACCTAAGATTCTTCCCTCTACTGATGCATTTATGGCAAAGGCGGCATATGAAAATCGCTGGGTGAATCAGAGGCTTGCTTGAAAAAGGCCCAGGCTTGAGAGGTCCTGGACCTTTTCGACGGCGATAAGTGAGGAGCGGTGTTTCCGCTGATCGTGGCTGGCGGAATAATCTCAGCGGACTTGTGCGACCGCCCTCTCCCTCTTTGAGACGGGAGCCGTATTGACACTACCCCATCGTCTTTCCTCCTCGCAGTGATGGGAAACACTCACAAGCAAATTCTGCTGAAAGACCACGTTTGGGTCCACAATTTTCGGGCATCATCATCATCATCAGCAAAGGTGACTTCCTCGTCCTGTCATTCTACATCCTGGAGCTGCGGGCTACAAGCAACAGGCACTGCCAGGCATTGCCGACCGCTCGGGATTTTTTTTTGGCCTTTACCGACTTCCTTCTCTCCTCTGATGGCTCAGCAATTGGGCGTCAGAGCAGACAAAATCATCCTCTTTGGCCTCTTGATCTTTTTAAATTCCTTCTGACCCCCAAACCCCAATTTGTCATCAAAAAGGTCTTCAGAAAATGGATTATCCACAGTGGTGGGTACACCAGTTGACATTTGGGCTGCCTTCGCTACATGTTGAACGGATGCTGACAATGATGATAATGACATTTGTGGCCATGACTGTGAGGAAGAGGAGGTAAGACTGCTGGATGCAGGTTGCATTAACCACTGAAGAACAGATTGGCGACGCTGTTCGTTACTGATATTCACAAGGCACTGACCCAGTGATGACAGGCCTGATGGTCCTGCAACCGACGATCCGCAGGCTTGCATGTTGTCGCCAGCACTGGAAGGAGCACCTTCTCTCATACCTCTACCTCCATGTCCTACACCCCTCTTTGCTCGCTTACCACCTGCATTTCGCTCCATGTTCAGAAAGATAAAAATGTAAAAAGGTATGGAAGAGTTTTTGACAGTCTTTTATTGAAAGACGGAAAATCACAGCTATTCTTAAATCCCTCAAATTTCCTACCCCAAACAGGATTAGAAACAAAATTTTTCTAGCGGATAGCTTTGAAATGCTTTTTGGTGGAAGAACCGTAAGACAAATCAACATTTTTTTCCCTTCAGTCCCAGGGATTTACAACTGCCCTTGGACTGTTGTAGTTTTCAAAAAACTATCATAAAATGCGCTATCTGCGCCAAATGAGATTCCCCGAGCCAAAAAACATTCAAAAGTTACACGGATGGAAAAATTTGGGTTTTTTTTTGAAGCAATGAACTTGAGAAAGTTACTAAAAAATTTTGTTCCTAATTTAAGAACAAAAGTGGCCTTTGAACAAAAAAGGGCCCGCACAAAATGAAATACAGCTATTTTTTAAAATTTATACATAAAAAAGGGGGTTTTTGCACCAAAATACACCAGTTACTTTTAAAATTCCTGTACCTAATGTAAGTACAAGGGGCTCTTTTAACAAAAAACGGGCTGCACCCAAAGTGAAAAACAGCTATTTAAAAAATTTTACGGGGTAAGAAAAGGGGTTTTTTGCACCAATGAAATACACCAGCAGTTACTAGAAAATTTCTGTTTCCTAATGTAAGTACAAGGTGGCTCTTTGAACAAAACTGGGCTGCACAAAAGTGAAAAACAGCTATTTAAAATTTATAGGGGTAAGAAAAGCTGGTTTTTGCACCAATGAAATACACCTGCAGTTACTAGAACATTTCTGTATCCTAATGTAAGTAGAAGGTGGCTCTTTGAACAAAACTGGGCTGCACAAAATAAAAGGTTCAAGTTCACCACAGTTTGTATGTATGACCTGTATGTATGACCTGCAGAAGAACAGCCAGACCAGGGTAAAGGTGGTGCCTGAGTCAGACTTGTGGTATTGGCTCTACACTGCCCTGTATGTATGACCTAAAGAAGAACACACCAGGGTAAAGGTGGTGCCTGAGCCAGACTTGTGGTATTGGCTCTACACTGCCCTGTATGTATGACCTAAAGAAGAACACACCAGGGTAAATGTGGTGCCTGAGCCAGACTTGTGGTATTGACTCTACACTGCCCAGTATGTATGATCTGCAGAAGAACAGCCAGACCAGTGTAAAGGTGGTGCCTGAGCCAGACTTATGGTATTGACTCTACACTGCCCGGTATGTATGACCTGCAGAAGAAAAGCCAGACAAGGGTAAAGGTTGTGCCTGAGCCAGACTTGTGGTATTGGCTCTACACTGTGCATGTATGTATGACCTGCAGAAGAACAGACCAGGGTAAAGGTGGTGCTGAGCGACTTGTGGTATTGGCTTACATGTCGATGTTGACTGCAGAGAACAGCCGCCAGGGTAAGGTGGTGCCTGAGCAGATTGGGTATTGGCTCTACATGCCTGAATGTATGACCTGCGAAGAACGCCAGACCAGGGTAAAGGTGGTGCCTGGCAGACTGTGGTATTGACTCTACATGCCGGTATGTATGACCTGCAGAGAAAAGCAGACAAGGGAAGGTGGTGCCAGCCAGACTTGTGGTATTGGCTTCATGCCTGTAGTTGACTGCAGAAAACAGCCAGACAGGGTAAGGTGGTGCCTGAGCATTGTGGTATGGCTCACTGTCCTGTATGTATGACCTGCAAAACAGACCAGGCTAAAGGTGGTATGCTGGGCAAAAAGTGGTAAAAAAAAAATGCCATTTCAATGCAGTTTCAAAGTAGAGTTTGGGCTGCACAATATACACCCTCCTTTCAAAAGCCTGCCTGCCTGCCTGTCTGTCTGTGTTCGCCTGCCCCTCCCCCCCCCCCATGTCCCCACCATGGCTGTACAGTGCTAGATGCTTCTTTAAAAGTCTTTGTCTAATTAACTAAGAACTGAAATTCTCTAATCTACTTATATTCTAATGTTCACTGCTAAAAGCATAGTTGTCGTATGAATAAAGAGAAGAACTGTGTCTCTGAGCTGTATTGAGAGAGAACTAGCACACGTCCTGCTCTAGTGAGAGACACTGAAACACTGATGCTGAACAGGAAACGCTGTTCTATGCAAAACGAGGTCATGTGATTTTTTCAGCCAATGACAATCATACACATCCCAGTCATAATGTCGCACACCCAGCTCACCCTGCTCTATGCTCTAAGCTGATTTGCTGGCCGCCAAAATGACAGGAAGCGCCGAAAATGGCGCAATAGTAAAAGATTATCTGCAGATTGTCACCTCAAATATCGCGTGTTCGGAAATTTCCGATCATCCTAAAAATCGTGCCGATTTCAACTTTGTCGATTATAATCGCTCATCCCTAGTTATTAGCAAAGCAGAACGCTTCGCTATTCATTCTAGTAAACATAAGACATTAGACCTTATGAATACCAAGCATCAACCTCTAGTGCTGACGTAACATGATCATGCTGCCGACGTCAGGTTTAACTTGAAGCCAACCTGCTGCTCATCGCGTTGGGGGAACGGTAGAGAGGTTTTATTTATTTTTTCTTTTCTATGAGTGATGGGGCTCTACCTACCACCCACCTGAGGCAAGCCTACCACCTACCCACATGGGGCCCACCATCACCTAACTACCTGGGGCCCAACTACCTGCAACCTACATAACTGGCGCACACCTATCACATACCTGTGGCCTACCATAACCTACTTACAGGGGAACCCACCTTCACCTACTTACCTGCGGCTTAATTAGGTAGGTTGTAGGTGGGCAACAGGTAGGTAGGTGATAGATGGACCGTAGTTAGGAAGGTTGTAGGTAGGTGGGTCTCATGTAGGTAGGTTATGGTAGGCCATCACTCATAGAAAAGAAAAAAATAAGACCTGCATTAGGTTGGCTTCAAGTGAAACCTGATGTCGGCAGCATGATGATTTTACATCAGCACTAGAGGTTGATGCTTGGTATTCATAAGGTCTAAGGTCTTATGTCTACTAGAATGCATAGCGAAACGTTCTGCTTTGCTAATAACACGCAGTCCCAGGCCCGGCCACAGTTAGGAAAGTTGTAAGTGGACCCCAATTAGGTTGGTTGTAGGTGCCTCCAGGTAGGTAGGTTGGAAGTAGGTGGGCTCCAGTCAGGATGTAGGTAGGTGGGCCCCAGGTAGGTAGGTAAGTTGTAGGTAGGTAGGTCCCTACATAAAAGGTAGGTCCTAGGTAGTTAAATTATAGGTTGGCCCCTTGTAGGTAGATGGTAGGTGGGGTTCAGATAAGTAGGTGGTCCCCAGGAAGGTAGGTGGTAGGCTGGCCTCAGGTAAGTAGATGGTCCCCAGATAGGTAGGTGATATGTGGGCCCCAGTTAGGTTGGTTGTAGGGGGGGTGGGCCCCATGTAGGTAGGTGATGATGGACCCCAGGTAGGTAGGTTATAGGTAGATGGGCCCACCTACCTACCTGGGGTCTACCTGCCTCTAACCTGACTACCTACCTAACTGGGGTCTACCTACTGCCTACCTACAGTGAAGTAAATAATTAGTTGATCCCTTGCTGACAGGGTAAGGGTAGGTTAATTTTAACATTGAGAGTCAGAATATCAAAAATAAAATCCAGAAAAATCACATTGTATAAATTATATAAATGTATTTGCATTTTGCAGTGAGAAATAAGTATTTAATCCCTCTGGCAAACAAGACTTAATACTTGGTGGCAAAACCCTTGCTGGCAAGCACAGCAGTCAGACATTTTTTTTAGTTGATGATGAGGTTTGAGCAAATGTCAGGAGGAATCTTGGTCCACTCCTCTTTGTAGATCATCTCTAAATCATTAAGATTTTGAGGCTGTCACTTGGCAACTCGGAGCTTCAACTCCCTCCATACGTTTTCTATGGGATTAAGGCTTGGAGATTGGCTAGGCCACTCCATGACTTTAATGTGCTTCTTTTTGAGCCACTCTTTTGTTGTCTTGGCTCTATGTTTTGCGTTATTGTCTTGCTGGAAGACCTAGCCACGACCCATTTTTAATGTCCTGGCGGAGGGAGGGAGGTTGTCACTCAGGATTTTACGGTAGACGGCTCCATCCATTCTCCAATTTATGTGGTTAAGTAGTCCTGTGCTGATAGCAGAGAAACACCCTCAAAACATAATGTTTTCACGTCCATGCTTGACAGTGTGAACGGTGTTCTTTGGATCATAGGCAGCATTTCTCTTCCTCCAAACACGGCGAGTTGAGTTAATGCCAAAGAGCTCAATATTTGTCTCATCTGACCACAGCACCTTCTCTCAATCACTCACAAAATCATCCAGGTGTTCATTGGCAAACTTCAGACGGGCCTGCACATGTGCCTTCTTGAGAAGGGGGAGCTGGTGGGCACTGTAGGATTTTAAATCATTACAGCGCAATGTGTTACCAATGTTTTTTGGGTGACTGTGGTCCCAGCTGCCTTGAGATCATTAACAAGTTCTCCCCGTGTAGTTTTAGGTTGATCTCTCACCTTCCTCATGATCAAGGATACCCCACGAGGTGAGATTTTGCATGGTGCCTTGTATCCTTCTCACCCAGAGTCTTACTTATGGTTTTGTAGCCCACTCCAACTTTGTGCAGGTCTATAATCTTGTCCCTAACATACCTTAGGAAGCTCTTTGGTCTTGCCCATGTTGTAGAGGTTAGAGTCTGACTGATTAATTGAGTCTGTGGACAGGAGTCTTTTATAAAGGTGACTAGAGAGCGAGCGCTCCCTGCTCCGCAGAGTACTCTATTGGGCCGCAAGCAGGCCTGCGGTCCCCCAGAGTATCCAACACAGGTGGCATGAGAACATCATCACGCTGCCTGTGCTGCATGATGACATCACGTCGCCTGTGCCGGGAAGAAGACGAAGACCAGCTGGAGCTTCATGGAGCGGGTGAAAGGTGAGTACTGCTTTTTTTCTTTTTATATGCCCTATTACCTAGCTATCTATACTGGGGGCCCATTACCTATCTATATATACTTGGGCCCTATTACTTATCCATATATTAGGGGCCCTTTTACCTATCTCTATACTAGGGACCCTATTACCTATCTATATATTAAGGGCCCTATTACCTATCTCTATACTGGGGGCCCTATTACTTATCTATATGTTAGGTGCCATATTACCCATCTATATACTGGGGGACCCTATTACCTAGCTGCAAACTGGCGGACCCTATTACCTATCTCATACTGTGGGGGCCTATTACCAACATACCCATTAGAGGACCCTATTACCTATATACCTACTGGAGGGCTCTATTACCTATATATCTGCCTACTGGGGAACATATACACTATATAATACCGATTCAAAAACTGGTCTAAACATGAGTATAAGTCACCAAACCATCAACCGCATGAACCAATATGAAGTAAAATGACTCTCCAAATTTTACCATATAAAGCTGTTTATTCCAAAAAATACATTAGAACTGCAAAAAATACAGCTATCACAACTGAAACAACCTTAAAAACATTTAAAAACACAAAATACCCCCAATACAAATATTGGTGACACGTACCTCACCCAAAGTTAACAAACAGTAAATTGGAAAGACGCATAATAAATATACACATAACAGATCAAGTGATCAAAAATACAAAAATGCACCAAACCAAAAAATCATGATAAAAATACAAAAACCTGGTGGATATGTCACCAAGGAGGGTATTAGCCTCAACGCGCGTTTCGCCGCCAGCTTTCTCACTATATACCTACCTACTGGGGAACATATAACCTTCATACCTACCTACTGGGGGACATATAATCTATATACCTACTGAGGAGATCTATATACCTACCTACTGTGAGGGGGTCTATAAACCTACCTAATGGGGGCCTATAAAGGAATAATGGATGACTTCCCATCCTTCCCTCAGGCACCTGCCGTTTCTATCAGAGAAAAGCCAGTTGCTGTGTGGATGGGGTGTCACCATGCTTTGCTGTTTAATCCCCCATCAGGAAGGGAGTATATAAACCGTCCAGTAGGTAGATAGGTATATATGTGCTGGAAAAATTAGGATTATAAAATGTTTGTATGGTGAATTCTGCAGAGATGAGTCGAGGCTGGGAGGTCCTCATGGTGGTTTGGGCTGGATGGAGAAGAGAAGGGAAAGTGAACGACTCCAATTAGAAAAGACATCTCTTGTAAGTTACTAAATGTAACTTCAGTGTAATCAATTATATTTCTACAGAGCATCTATATACAACTAGTTTCTACCACTATCTGGTCGCTGTATGATAGTAATATATGTCTTCAGAGCCTGTGTACAACTGAAAGTCACATGTAGTTTCGTCATGGTCTGGCAGTATTATTTAATCATTAAAGAGAACCTGTCACACAATTTTTCCCCCCTTGCTGAGGACAGTACAAGCTAGTGACAGACATGCTCTATCCAGTGCTGTGTCCCTTATTCTGTAAGATCATAGGTGTAACTTTAGGGGGATACGAAGGGGACTGGTCACCCCACTTTTTAGCCACTTCAATAACAAATAATCCATATGAAAGCTTGGGAATATGGTAAGTGGGGAGAGCAGAGCACAGATGAGGAAGAAATTAACCCTTTGCCTCCTATATTTCTGTGCATCTTGTGGGGACAGAGCAGGCAGCAGCCTCAAGTGTCAGTGCAGAGTGAGAGCAATGCTGGTTGGTAGAGCCGGAGACAGCAGGGGCTGCTTCACCAATCAGAATGCTGCTCACAGTCCAGCACACTCTGTATCTGGGCTTGTATCTTTCCCTTCCATTGTATACCACTTCCCCTAAGCACAGCCCTCATCAGAGAAGAAGAGAAGCTCTTGCCGAATGCCATCTTCACCAGACTACAGGAGACAGGTAAGGAGGGGACAAGGGTGCTAGGCGTTATGTGTGCATGTGAGTAGGGTATGCACTGTATATGTGAGATGGGTATATACTGTACAGCCATGTGTCTAGCCATGTCACGTCTTCCCTGTACTTACGCGCAGCGGAAAATGAAAGTGAATGGGGCCGCAGCATTTTAGAAGTGCAGACTGACCAGCGTGTACTTCTAAAACACCCAGCATATAGCAGAGTGCACAGTACTCGCCGCTATACACTGTGTGAACATACTTTACGGGTAAATTCATGCAAAAGATATGAATGCTGATTCTGGGCCAGATTCAGCGCTGGATCTGCCTCAGAACCTGCGTCCAATCCAGCAGGAAAATGTTTTAAATTATACCCTATGTAAAATCAGTGTTGTAGTTTAGATGACACTGATTTTACTCGAGTATTTTCAGCATGTACTGTCAGCGCCTACACAGAATTCTTTGAGGTCGTTTGCTCGTCGGAACCCTATGTTTGTAAGCGCCAAATTTCCATCTAACGACACTGTCAGCTCTGAAAAAGCATAATGTGAACTCACCTTAAGTGTGTATTGTGTCTGTGTTCAATATATGTATATATATATATACACACAATTTCAGGGGTACTTTGTCTAATGTAGTCTGTGGGGTACAGTGTGTAACTTAATTTCTGGGGTATGGTGAATAATGCAATAGCTGGTGTATGGGGTGTAATGTAGGAATATCTGGGGTACAGTGAGTAATGTAATCTCTGGGGTACAGGGTGATGTAATCTCTGAGATACAGTGAGTAATGTAATCTCTGGGGTACGGTGTGTAATGTAATCTCTGGGGTACAGTGTGATGTAATCTCTGGGGCACAGTGTGTAATGTAATCTCTGGGTACAGTGTGATGTAATCTCTTGGGTACAGTGAATAATTTAATTCATTTCTAGGGTTCAGTGTGTAACATAATACATTTTTGGGGTACAGTGAAAATTTATTTTTTAGTACAATGGCCAATTCTTTCTAAGGTGCATTGTAAGTAATTTCTGTGGGTTCCCTGGGGTAATTTAATTAATTTCCAGGGAAACAGTGAGTGATGCCATTTCTAGTGTATGGTATGCAATAAAATAAATTTTGGGGTACAGTATGTGACATAAATGATTCCTAGGGGTACAGTGAGATTGTTTTTTTTGTTTTCCTCATTCTGTTGTGTGTATAACAAATTTAAAATAGTAGTGATGGGGGATGGGAGAGGTTAAGCGAAATCTGCATTGCACATTTTTTATTTCCATCTAGAGGGGAAATATTATAAGTGGACTGGTTCGGTTTCATTGCCACGGCTACTTTTTAGTCCCAATCTGGCTCTAAACTTAAGTAATTAGAGAGCCACTCATAAGCTTACGGATTGCACCTTATGTTTACATAAGGACTCCGCCTGGACTTGCTGCGGGAGCTCACAGCACTCCCTCAGACCTCCTAGCTGGATTAGAGGGGGCCGCTTCACTGCAGGGAGAGGAGGGGAGAGAAAGGAAGGGAGGGGAAGTGAAAGGGAAGGCAAGTGAAGGAGGGAGGGATAGAAAGATAAGGGAAGAGAGGGAAAATTGGTCCCCCCCCACTTTTTGAACCAAAGTTACGCCCCTGTGTAAGATGCTGTAGTTTTCTAGTGTTTAGTGCTCAAATTTTTAGTTTTCAGCCAGAAAAGAGTGATAAAAAGAGTTTTTTGTTTCATACCCTGCCAATCTGAAGCTAGCCTGCTCATGAATGAGCGCCAGCTCATGAATAAGATTTAAGCACTAAGGGTGACATGTATGAACGGGCTTTTCGCCTGTTTTCTGGCGTATCCTGCGCCTCACCGGGCCCAATTGCTGTCAGACGCAGGGATGCGATGTTAGGCGCAGCGTTCGCCACTTTCGGCTGCGCCTTACATGAAGGGGCGTGCAATGGGCGCAGTGTGGGCGCGGTGTGGCCGTTCCGGGGCGGGAAGTGGCGCGCTCGAAAACTCCGAGGGATTTTACATTTACGGCCTCGGCAAAGTGCGGCGGGATTGCAGCGCTTTGCCAGCTGCGACAGGCAGACCTGGTTGATTCTGGTCTAAATGACCCGGCAGAGGCGAAGTGAAGCGAGAACGTAACATGAGAGGAAACATATAGAAGATCGCAAGAGAAATCTCGGCTCTCAGCGCCGTGTGGCATGGAGTATGAATTTTAAAAAATCGCCTTTATTAGGTGTAAAACATTATCAGAAAAAGAGCTGAAACCTTAAAAAAAAAATTAAATAAAAAAATCACTTTCCAAAAATCTAGAACGGCGCAACATCAGGAATTAGGATCTTGGAAATTGCCGGGAAATACAGTAATTCAAATTCTGTAAGCGCTTCTCATTGGTCGGCAGAAACCAGCCAATCAGAATAGGAGCGACAGTGACCCATTAAAACCTATGGAGAAGTATTGACCAATCAAATTCAAAGGCGGGACAGTTCAAAATACAGCAAAAATTCAGAAAAGAGCTGATTGGTTGAGCCCAATAAATTCATTTTTATTTCTTTATTTTTGTTACACCCATACTATTGATCATTGGCTAACGAAAATAAAGAAATAAAAATGAATTTATTGAATTAATAAATAGATAGAAGGGTGCCCTAAAAGTTATTACTGTCTATGGGAAATATTCTAGTACTGTGATTGGTTGGTGGGAAGAGGGGCTCGTCCTGCTTAGCCAATCAGCGGCTGAGCTACCTTCTCATAGAGTTCTATAGGGAAAAGAAATGGAGAGCGAGCTTTGTTTGTGATTGGCTAAGTTAAAAGAGGCGCGGTTATTTGGACCAATGGGAGAGCGAGCGACGCTCTTATGGGTTTTCTAATGCAATCTGTAATAAAACTGTACGTGCCCGAAAAAAAATGATAAGACTCCCGAAGTTGTACCGATGTGTATATAAAATGATCAATAATATGGGGGTAATGGAAAAAAAAAATATTAATTCAATAAATTCATTTTTATTTCTTTATTTTCGTTAGCCAATGAGCAATAGTATTGGTGTAACGAAAATAAAGATATAAAAATGAATTTATTGGGCTCACCCAATCAGCTCTTTTCTGCCTTTTTTACTGTATTTTGAACTGTCCGCCTTTTCATTTGATTGGTCCATACTTCTCCATAGGTTATAATTAGAGATGGGCGAATTGATTCTAACAAAGTGGAATTCATTTAGAATTTCAGGAAAACTTCGGTTCTGAACGAAGTCGAAGTGTGGGGGACTTCGGGTGAACGAAGTGTGTTTTTGATTGATAAAATGGCTGCGAGCACATGGCGCTACATGGGGCAAAGCACTCTGGGAG
The DNA here is from genome assembly GCA_025379985.1 of Phyllomedusa bahiana. Classification (NCBI taxonomy): domain Eukaryota; kingdom Metazoa; phylum Chordata; class Amphibia; order Anura; family Hylidae; genus Phyllomedusa; species Phyllomedusa bahiana. Next base: position 579 of record JAODAL010007908.1, on the reverse strand, counting down.
GAAGAAGGGCATAGCCTGCATGACATGTGCAGAGATGAAGCCAATCAGAGACCGGCGGGATTCTGTGACGTCACCGCACTATATAAGTCCGGGCGCGACGCTGGGAGCTCATACCGCTCTCACTGTACTGATCAGGGAAGGTGCTGCCGCGGCTGATTGTGATAGCTCTTACTGAAGAACTGATTTTTATACAGCGATTTTTGTGGGGTGTCTCAGCTTGTCTGAGAGACTTAACGTTCTATTTCTGATTTTTTTGGGTATTGGATCTGAAATCCAGTGTGCGTCCACTGCAGCTGCATATACATTTAAATCCTATCTGCTCACAGCACATTGAAAATCCAAGGGGGATCTAAGCCAGTTCCTGTTGTATTCATTTAAAGAAACAGCGTTTTTACAATACAAATACCACTTAATTTTTGGCTGCTCAATTCTTTGCCACAAGAAAAACTTCCCACAAATATAGCCTACATGAATAGAGATATCAAAACTACCAGAAAAAAAACTACTCCTTTAAAACATACCTTTTAATAATAATACCAATAAAAAATTTCAAAAATATAACACAAAAAAGTATGGACA
>JAODAL010007907.1:0-121718 GCA_025379985.1 Phyllomedusa bahiana | reverse complement strand
TGGTTTTGTGGGACGGTTCTGGCCACGATTTGCGGATTCGTCCCTCCCCCTGAACTATTGACATGTACATCCTCTCCCCGAAAACCAGGCGGAAGAAGGAACAGGTTCTAAGTTTTTAGGAATCCCGCTTTTGTCAAAAACATATGGGGGAAAATCCATGCGTGTGGTGTGAAAAGACTTTTTTTAAATCATGAAAAAGGGTTGACACCCGGGTTTACAAAGGTTTACAAATCTGAAAACCTTTGAAAAAACCGACTGAAACCCTGCCGGGGGAAAAGCCCAAAGGGAAGGAATCAAGCACCTGTATCACTATCTTTCATTTTTGCCCTCTCAGTAGCGATATCCTGGTGCCAAGGTCAGCCCTGACTTGTTTAATGAAATCAAGGAAAATAGAAAAACCTGGGCCCATAGAAAAACTTTTGGAGGGGCCCCACTCCCAAACACCCCGACCGACCATAAAAAATTTCACCAGATTTCTTAAAAATAGTATGATTTACTAGATAATAAGCAAATATCTTTTTACAATCACTCATACTTTTAAAAAATCACCCCACTTTACCAAGCCCAAAACTTTTCCCAATAACACTAAAAGGATGGAATTACCGCCAGAATAGACCACAGTTCCCACCATATAGTTTGATAATACCACTATAATTACTAAAAACCCAATTATGAAAAGATAATACAGCCATACAGTGACCATTAGTGGTAGATCCCCAGTCTTTCCAGGTTAAGACTATAAAATTACTGTCATACAATAAACATATAGTGGTTATTGTATGACATATATACCAGCATATCCAGGCTCTGCAGACATCCAAGTGATTACATTGCAGTTACATCCAGTGACTCATAGGTGACGTTTCTGTGATGAGTCGTTCACTTTCCCTTTGCTTCTGCATCTGGTCCAGACTGCCATGATGACTTCTTACAATCCTAACTTTTCCAGCACCTTCCTCACTGTCCCCCACCACAGTACAAAATTCCCATGGATGGAAGAGTGGGTACTTTTCAAATGTTAGAGGCCCAGTCTCTTTGAGGGGTGGTCAGGAACAGAGGACTGATCCCCTGGCGATTGTGTTATGGCTGTGGTATGTACCCCTCAGAATCATATTACCAGGTAGGTAGGTAGGCGCTTCAGGTAGCTAGGCAATGCCCTAGGTAGATAGGTAAACAGACAAGGTCCCAGGTAGGTAGGTGCCAGTTAGGTAGGTAGACCCTCGTTAGGTTGATAGGCCCTAGGTAGGTTGGTATGCCCCAGGTAGGTAAGTAGGTCTTAAGTAGGTAGGTTGCTAGGCTCCAGGTAGGTTGATAGGCCCTAGGTAGGTAGGCTCCAGTTAGGTTGATAGGCCCTAGGTAGGTTGGTATGCTCCAGGTAGGTAGATGGGCCCTAGATAGGTAGGAAGGCCTTAAGTTGGTAGACCATAGGAAGGGAGATAGGCCCCAATTAGGCCGGCAGGCCTCAGGTAGATAAGTAGGCTCCAGTTAGGTAGGTAGATAGGCAGTAGGTACCAAGTAGATAGGCTCCAGTGTGGTAGGTAGGCCCAAGTTAGGTAGGTATATAGGCCCCAGGTAGGTAAAATCCACTAGTGAAGTTGATTTTGAGGACCCACTCTACAGCTACTTTACATGCAAATATTACTTGTTCTTTTTTTAGCCTCACCCACATAAATGCATGCATTTTAGCACATAATGCAGCGTGCAAGATTTAACATAGGTGGGGAAATTATAAGCAAGCACCGCTGCCAATTCCCAAAATGAACAGTCTATAGTCTTAAGGTAAATTGGTGCTTCTGCAATAAAATAAAAAACTTATACCTCCCTACTCCCCTCCATTCCTGTGCTGCCAGTGCTCTGGCCATGTCTTTTGTTTACTTCCAAACAGTGATGTCAGAAAATGGCATATGACTGCTGCAGCCAACCAGCGGATGCAGTGATAATGCTCCTAATGGAAGTAAATAGAAGACCTGGTCACAGCACCAGCGGCACAAGAACGGAGCGGAGTAGGGAGGTAAGCATCACCTTTGTATTGAAGCAGCAGCAGCAATTTATTTTAAAATACTGAGCTGGAAACCACACTCAAATATTTCGGCAAATATTGTGTGTTGGATGCGATTTATGCAGCGCTTTTGGATGCATTTTTTGGATCCAACACACCGTGTAAACATACCCTTAGGCTAGATCCACACAGCTTTGGACAAAAACCAGTCCGACAGTCGACCGTTTTTTGTCCGATGCACGACCCCGGTTTTTGTAACGTTTGCGCGTTTTTTTCGGTTTTAGCTTTTTTTCCGTCGGCTGTATAATTGAATGTACAGGAAGGATGCCAGGCGCCGGTGGGTTTTACAATATGTTCCTAAATCCGCCGGCGCCAGAAAATGATCGGAAAAAAACGACCTGCTAAAGCTGCAGGTCGTTTTTTCTTATAAACTCTGGCTGAATTATTATATTTTCAGCAGCTTTAGAATCCTAAAACCGCCGTTTTTCTATACTGTGTGGACATAGCCTAAGACCCATGATGGCGCCACGTCATTGACAAAACACGTTGGGTGTGTGTGAAAATTTTTTTACTTTTAACTCAGTGCAGCAAACCTCATATGAGCAATCTACATGTGTCACAATGTATGACTCTATACTTAAATAATAATACCTAGTATCATATTCTAAGTAAGAGATTAGGTTTTCCAATAATGCTATCTCTAGTTGCTAATTCATAGTTCATGTAGCATAGCTATAGGTTTGCTGTATAGGATTCAATTTTAGTTTATTTAGGTAGGATAGAATATTTTAGAGGATGTAATAAATATTAGTTTTATTCAGTTAGCTAGTTCTTGTGGGAAAATGGGTTTAAGGCTGCTAATGGCAATATATTGAACTAATTGTTAAAGGGGTTTTGCCACAAAGTAAAATTGACGTGGAAAGTTTGAAAATTAAATAATAAACATTTTCACCATTCATCATTATTAAAAATTCTGCACCGTATTTGTTTTAGCTGCTCCTTTAGTGATGAATTGTTTACAGCTTATCTCCAGGGGATACGACCAGTGCTGTGAGCTCCTCAGTCCTGGTCGCACATGCTCAGACATTACCTCTCTTCTCAGGTAGTTACTGAGTGTTAAAACCCCGGATGCTGTCATTCTACTCCTGTCCTTTGGACCAGTTAGTAATAAGTCAAACAGTGCAAATAAAAAAAATGAAACCTTAATCAGATCTGGGCATTGATAAAGAGGAAAGAAAAATCCACAGGTTAAGTTCCTGCAGGGATTTGAACCAAGGACTCTTGTGCTGTAAAGCAAAAATGTTACCTCTGAGCTACAGTATAGCTACTTACAATTCTATACATAAACAGACTTTTCTTTGACTAGAGAGAGGAAAGGCATGAAGATGTCATCCTGCTGGGTCACATGATATGCAATTCAAACAAATCACACACGCCCCCTCCTGAGCACACAGAGCTGAAGAGTTGGATGCAGGAGGTATGAAATTAGATTGTGGCAAAACCCCTTTAATATACCCTGTCTCCAAGTGGAGTCCCTTTGTTTGTGCCGTAAAAGCAAAGTGTGAACACAACCTACTATAAACAAGGGACAATAAATAAACAACTGACATTAAAAATATGAATATATTTTGTATAGGACCAATATGGTGACAAATCTGTTAATCATAAAAAGTAAAAGCTATCTTCCAAGATTTTCTATAGCCGCTGTGTTCTGACCTTTCATTTACACTACTCACAAAAAGTTTTGGATATTTGGCTTTTGGTTGAAATTGCAGGATGAACATAACATTTCTTGAATTTTTTTTCAAGTGAACTAAATGAGCCAATCTCTTAGGATGCACATGTGCAACTGTTCAGTGTTTCAGTACTTTTTGCACAATTTGGTGACCTCTAACAAGGAGCTTAATGGCAAAATTCACAACAGGTGTTTGATCCCTGAATCGCCCAATAAATTTAGGACATCAATTTGAATTGGGATTTAAACAGTTCTCCTCATCATGCTGTTCACATTTTTTGAGACCAAGACAACACATTACAATTGATCACAGTACCTTGCCATTGCAAGGCTTCAAGCAGAATGCTCTCACACGAAAGTGGCCACTGAGTTTAGAGTGTCACAGAGTGCCATCAGCAGGTTACAACAGAGATACAGAGAGACTGGAAGAGTCACAGAAAGGCAAAGAAGTGGATGTTCTTTGACTCCATCACACACTGATATCTGCTTTATTCTAAACAATGCTTTATTCTAAACAGGTGGTTGGTTGACCCAAGCTAGGTAGGTAGGTAGATAGATCCCAGGTAGTAGGCCCCAGTTAGGTTTAGATAGGCCCCAAGTAGATTGGTAGGCCCAAGCTAGTTAGGTAGGGCTCGGATAGGTAGATAGATAGCCCCCAGCTAGGTAGGGCCCCATTAGTGAAAAAGAAAAAATAAACTCACCTCTTCCTGTTTTATGATGAGCTGCAAGCTGGCTTCTCTGAGTGAAACCCAGCATAAGTGGCATGATAATTAATATAAATAAATAAATATAATGTGCTAATGTAAAAGATACGATGTAAATCCCATTAAGCGAACATTGACCATGCAGTATTGCTGAACCTCTGATACTGTCATCTGTGGTATAAGAACATAACATTTGATTCAAATAGATATGGAGTACAAGGACTGAAACTCCATACTACAGAAGCAAATAATGCGCAGAAACCAAATAAAAAACAGCAGGAGTAAGTGTTTGTGACATGACTGTAAGAAATCCTCTAATAAAATGAGATTTATGTATAAAAAATAAAAACCAACACCTAAAGAAAACAAAGCTTACAATGGGCTGAGGAAAAGCAATCTTGGAGTGTGGATAAACATGATATTCACTGATATTCCATTTTTAATATTTTGTTTTGTGCGTTTTTTATTTGCACAGCAAATTGCTCTCAGTTTTGATAATGATTCTTGGCATTTATCCAAAATGTTTCCATTTATAAAACCTTCCCATTTGTCTTCTACTTGCACCAAATTTTGCAAAAAGCTGACTGGGAACAACCAACATCTTTTTTCATACTTCATGTTAGATTTCCTTCCTGAAGGACTTATATAATCCTTTCCATAGTTTAATTCGACAGTTCTTTTGCTGGAGCCATGTTTTCTTTCAATCAGCCAAGGTGAACATCTTGGTAAGGTCTGTAACCACTTTTCCTTTTAACCACAGACTAATTTCCATTTTCAAACTTCTAAGCAATATTTATTTAAAAAATACAAATTAGGTGATTTTATAATTTTTGTCCACTGCTTAAAAGGGAGAACCATTGATTGAAAAATCGTTTCATCTGTGTAAACTTTGTTGCATGAAGTCAGAAGGTGTAATCATTAAACATTGTTTTGTGTCATAACTGTGATTTGTGTATTTACTATGAAGTAAAAAAATGAATAAATATCCTTGATTTGTGGTGATTCTATATTTGTGCCAGAGGTTGCAGGACCAGCTGCAGTCAAGACATAGTATGGCAGTCATGACAGTAGGCAACAGTATAGTTCATATCCTAGCTAATCATGGCTTTATTTGACTCCCACGTAGAGGCTATACTCCTTTATGTCAAGATCATGGATGTCTGGTTGCTCTTCACATTTATATTCATTTTAATCCCATTATAGAGCAATATCAATGCAATTACATATGTTTAATGTGTATTCCTTTCTGAATCCTTACTGTGCTTTTATATTACAAAAATATAGATAATAGTACTATTCTTTAACTGTCACAGCAAGCCAAGCATGAGTCACATACAAAACAAGCTGACAAGCTGCCTGTGTCATCACATACTCCGTAGGTGGCATTGCTAATCAGGCAGTGACCTTCAGCATATATGTTTTGCCTGTCTCTGGTACCAGTTAATTCATCCACTGATATTTTCTTCACACCTAATGCTCTGGATGTGATTAAACCAAAGTTGCATTCACTTGTGCTATAAATAAGCAGTTGTAAGGATTTTGTATTCATGTTTACTACATTGATAAGGAGCTATCATTTGGTCCTTGTATCCTCGTCAAGTAAAGTTCTAGTGAGCTCCGAGACATCCTTATTGATGATACTGGTAGCTTTACCCATTCTCATTTATGATGATGTAACATAGCAAGGAGGGGAGAAAAGTACAGTCTAGTTATCGTACAGAACCATCCATATAATCCCAGAAAACCCTTGAAGAACAGTTTATAACCTAGCACTCTTATTCCAGAAGTTGTTCCTATTGTACAAATTGTTTGTTTTCCATCTTTTTTAAAAAAAATACTTCTTGCCTTATTTATACTTAAAACCCATCTCTGTCTATTATCATTCATGTTGTTGGAAATTAACCGTACCAATTTTGTTGGTAACCAGATCATTTTTTTTTTTACTTTTTTGTCTTCAAGATATCTTCAGTATAGACAGATAAGAGTACACTTAAAAAAATTTTTGTGGAAGAATTTACCTTTGTTGTGGGTTTATAACACAAGGATATGATGGTATGTGTTGGTCAGTCATACATGCTGCCATGTTGTAGCTGTTATTGTTATCTCTATTATATAAGCCTTCCTATATAAATAAAAAAAAAAATCTTACGTGACTAGGCAAATGTTTGGGAGAATAAGTTCTTTTATGTATTACTTAGAGCATGGAAAGTCAATCACAGGAGAAAATGACAATAACTACTAACTAAACATTGAGCAAGAACTGTGCAAACACGACAAGGAAAGCTTTCTAAAGGCATCTTGCTTTGGCTCACTCCAACTTTGATATTGCCCAGCAAATTCTCAGTGAAATTGACTTAAAATTGTCAGTGATTATCTCTTTCTGAAACTTGAAAATCCATTGAAGGGATTACAATTCATGATAAATGGGAATATTTGAGTAATTGTTGCGGAGTCGTGCTTTGCAGAATAGGATAACAATTTTTTTTTCTAAAGGATTACAATTACTTTTTGATTGATGCATTGAATCTATAGTTGAAAGGTGATTATGTTCAATAAAATAGTATTAATTCCAAAACATAGTTTTCTAGGTTAAGCCAATAAGTATATATTTAATTTCACCTTCAAAGTGTCTGCTGATCCTAAAGGTTCATATACTTTTTCCACCTACAGTATGTCACAAAAGTGAGTACACCCCTTACATTTTTGTAAATATTGTACTAAATCTTTTCATGGGACAACACTGAAGGTTTAAAATTTTGATACAATGTAAAGTAGTCACTGTACAGCTTGTATAACTGTTAATTTGGTGTATCCTCAAAATAACTCAACACACAGCCATCAATATCTATACCACTGGCAACAAAAATGAGTACACCTCTAAGTGAAAATAGAAAAATTGTGCCCAATTTGTTTTTTTCCCTCCATGGTGTCATGTGACTTGTTAGTGTTATAAGGTCTCAGGTGTGAATGTACATAAAGATATCCTGAAACCAAGCTGCAGCATAGTGGTCAAGACAATACAGCGGTTTAACAAGACGGATTTCACCCAAAACAGGCCTCGCCATGGCCACTCAAAGAAGTTGAGTGTATGTACTCAGTGTCATATCCAGATATAGTCTTTTTTTAAAAAAAAGATGTATGAGTGCTGCCAGCATTGCTGCAAAGGTTAAAGGGGTGGATGGTAAGCCTATCAGTGCTAATACCATACACTGACCACAGCATCAAATTGGTCTGCATGGTTGCCGTTTCAGAAGGAAGTCTCTTCTAAAGATGACGCACAAGAAAGCCTGTAGTTTCTGAAGACAAGTATACTAAGGACATGGATAACAGGGACCATGTTCTGTGGTCTGGTGAGGCCAAGATAAAGTTAGATGGTGTCAAGCGTGTTTAGTGGCAACCAAGTGAGGAGTACAAAGACAAGTGTGTCTTGCCTACAGTCAAGCATGGTGGTGGGAGTATCTTGATTTGAGGCTTCATGAATGCTGCCAGCTGTGGGGAGCTACAGTACATTGAGACATACTCATGCAGAGCATGATCCCCTCTCTTTGGAAACTGGGTCACAGGGCAATTTTCAAACACGATAACGATAAAACAGGTGTAGCTTACACAACCCTCCACTAGGGGAGCAGCTGAATGATAAAAAACTGCACATCAAATAAGTACCAATTTACACCAGTATGCAAAAAAACACAATATAATACATGTACTATACTGTGTTTTTTTGTGTGAGCTTTTGCTCATTAGTTATCTGCACCTGTTTTATCTTTCCCAAGTAGCTTCTGTTGCCTACTACTGGGTTTAGTTTATAATCCAGCCATTGAGCTGTAATTATGGCCTTCTTGTTGTTTTTGAGTTAATTATATCCCATTTTTCTGTGATTTTTCTGTAAATAGTGTAGAAACTGTCAAGATATGAGGAACCTTGACAAGGTTTTCAAGCTTATGAAAATATAGTGGCCACTGTATCAACTAATACCTCTTATTTGATATTTTTCCAGTATGTCATCTTTTTGCCAAAATACTGGGAAGCAGAGGGTGTCAATATTTTGTGTGGGACACCTCAAAAGTGCTGGGCAGTCTGTCACAGACTGTAAGCCAGCATGGTGCACCACACATATCTGCATCAATGGCACCCTTTGCATTGCTTATTTATATACAGTTATAATACCAGCAACCACCTCCCTCATACATAGAAGGTATATGAGTGGTTGTTTTATCAGTATTTTTTGCATTTGTGCAGTCTCCTCATGTATTATACTGTGGTTTTTTTGCATACTGGTGTGAATTGGTACTTATTTGATGTGCAGTTATTTTATCATTCAGCTACTCCCCTAGTGGAGGGTTGTGTGAGCTTTTGCTTATTAGTTATCTGCACTTGTTTTATCTTTCCCAAGTAGCACTGGGGCTTCTGTTGCCTACTAATGGGTTTAGTTTATAGTCCAGCTGTAAGTGTGGCCTTGTTGTTGTTTTTGAGTAAACATGATTATGGCCCCAATCACACCTCCAAGACGACCACCGCCTTGTTAAAGAAAATAAGGGTAAAGGTGCAGGACTGGCCAATCATGTCTCCAGACCTAAACACTAGTGAGCATCTGTGGTGCATCCTCAAACTGAAGGTGAAGGAACACAAAGTCTCTAACATCCACCAGCTCCATGGCGTCGTCATCATGACGTCACATCCACACACAGCAGTGGCCGCACAAAATATTGACACTTTGTGCACAATTTGTCCATTTTCACTTAGGGGTGTACTCACTTTTGTTGCCAACGGTTTAGACATTGATGGCTGCGTTTTGAGTTGAGGATACATCAAATTGACACTGTTATACAATCTGTACAGTGACTACTTTATATTGTTTCAAAGTTTGAAATCTTCAGTTTTTTTACCATGAAAAGATATAATACAATATTTACAAAAATGTGAGGGGTGGACACACTTTTGTGACACACTGTATCTTTAGGACTTGTGTAAAAAACTAATATAGTTTTAGGTAAAATTTATGCAAAAATATAGATAATTCAAAATGGTTCAATTTGAATGTGACATTAATAGAGAAAAGTATTGTGTCTCAAAAATGTTCTTAGTTTCACCTTGCAGAGTAATGCTCTTAATGGGGTTTTGCCAAGAAATGATTTCCTCACCTAACAGGCTGTTGCTGTCCTCTAAAGTCTTGAAAAAAGGGGCATTGTGTTCCTTTGTTTAAAACAACAAGTGCCTCCTCCATGATGTCATCGCTCCACCTCCCATGCACGCTCCCGAGGCTGATATTCAGTCTCTGTCTATGTAGTTGAGCAAATATGTCATACAGGTTTTGTGTTCTCCCTCATCTGCTCAGGAGAAAAGATTAGATCCAGGCAGACAGCCTTCACTGACTAGGAGAGATATAACATTACATGTAAAGTAATTATATAAGTAAACAGGGAGCTGCTGCAGAGGGAGGGAGAAGGGCTGAGCAAGGAGCTGACTGGTAATTACATTACAACCAGAGGATTCTCTATACAGCAGACAGGGGCGCATGCACTGCTCTGCTCTCCCCCTCCCTTTGTGTACCCTGCCATCAGATAAGAAGTGCAAACAACGCAAGTCTGGCCAGGAGCTTGCCAGATCAGCTCCTGGTCATAGGTAATGTAAGCATTCAGGAAACTAAGGGTATCTAATTAAGGCTGCAGCTCTCATAGGCTTCACTTTTTTTAATCACAAATATTTAGAAAAGTGATTAAATACCCATTTTGGAGGATCTTGGTCTGGGTCAGCTCATAGCATCACATGGCTTTCAATACCACCTGTATGCTGATGACACCCAACTTTACATCTCCGGCACAGACATTAACGCACTACTGTCCCGGATCCCAGACTGCCTATCATCCATATCCTCCTTCTTCTTCTCCCGTCTCCTAAAACTTAATGTAGAGAAAACTGAAATCAATATCTTCCCACCGTCCCACTCCATCCCCACCCCTGATCTCTCTATCATAGTCAATGGCTCTACACTCTCACCGGTCCCGCAAGTCCGCTGCCTTGGGATAACACTTGACTCTGCTTTGTCCTTCAAACCCCACATCCAACCCTCACCTCCACCTGCCACCTCCACCTTAAAAACATCTCTCGCATCTGCTCATTCCTTAAGGCTATGTTACACGGCTTAACTGCGGGACGTAATTACGGCCCGCAATAACGGCGTGTGGTCGGGGGCGGGGTGGGAGCGGGGGACGGAGCGGGGGGCCGGCACCTCGCCGGCTCGTTGACTTGCATTACCAGCGGCGCGTATACGCCGCTGGTAATTCACATGTCATTTATCTCCCCCCCTTGGCGTATTCGCCGAGCAGGGAGAGGAGACGTAATCCATAGTTCTCTAGGAGAACTGTGGATTACCGTAGTTACTAGGACGTATTCAGTCCGTAATTTGCGCACTCCGGCGTGTAATTACGGACTGAAATACATCCAGGATATTGCCGTTTGAACATGGCCTAACCCTGTCACTACAAAAATGCTGGTCCACGCCCTTGTCATCTCCCGCCTCGACTACTGCAACATCCTTCTCTGAGGCCTCCCATCCAGCACTCTTGATCCTCTACAATCCATCTTTCACTCTGCTGCCCATCTTATCCACCTCTTTCCTCGCTACTCCTCGGCCTCCCCCCTCTGCCAATCCCTTCACTGGCTTCCCATTGCCCAGCAAATTCATTTCAAGTTACTAACCATGACCTACAAGGCTCTCCATAACCTCTCCCTCCATACATCTCTGCGCTAATCTCCAGATACCTCCCCTCACGCAACCTTCGCTCCTCACAGGACCTTCTTCTCTGCTCTCCTCTTGTCAGCTCCTCACACAACCGTCTCCAAGATTTCTCTTGTGCCTCCCCCATACTCTGGAACTCACTGCCCCAACACATCAGACTCTCCCCAACTTTCACCAGCTTCAAAAGCAACCTGAAAACCCACTTCTTCAGGATAGCCTACAACCTAGAATAACCCCGCTGTCACTACACCCCACAAACATGTCTGCCCCTCACCTTCTGTCTCTCTCCTCCTTCCTTGTAGATTGTGAGCCTTCGCGGGCAGGACCCTCTCTCCCTCTGTACCTGTTGTTAGTCACAGATTGTCACTATTGTAAATGTTTGACTTATGTTATGTATGTAACCCCCTGAATGTACAGCGCCCTGGAATCAATGGCGCTATAAAATAAATAATAATAATAATAATAATCTAACGTCAACATTAGATCGTGGCAAAACCCCTTTAATAGAGCTCTTGGAGTCTAAAGAACATTCTGATTTCCATTATGGGTGACTTTGTACATGAGTGGTTAAAATGGAAGGTGTTTCCAAGACAGTAAAATTCCTAAGGTCTGCGCTGAAATAAAAGGGTTTCTCCGCAGCATTGAATAATTGCATATCACTAGATATGCCACCACATACTGATCTCTGTGCTTTTCAGACATTCTCAAAATAAAGGATCAGGAAAGTTTAGCCTTGCAGAGATACTCCCAGTTACCTGCTTTCCAGGGACATACAGTGAGTTCCCATGAATGTCAATGGGTAAGGAACAGGATTAAGGAACCACAGCTTTTTCATTCTTTTGATCAATGGGGTTCAATACTAAGGTGTGCAGTGCTTCTTGAAATCTTTTTATGGAGGATAACCAGGATGCTCCCAAACACATTAGGTTGTCACTGATCCCTCTTGAGATGTTCAATTTGTTTTATGTTCCATGAAGGTTATTTCTTTTTTTTATTTAATTGTACATTGCTTATCTTAAATTTCACCACTGTAAATCAAAACAACTATCTATTAGAGATTGCATTGCTCAGTATTCTTAAATATTTAATTCAGCAACTTCCTCTAAACGATAATAGCTGACTGTCTCATAGCGGGACCTCAAAATCTTTGCTGAGAAACAATAAGTATAGCTGGTCAAAGCACTCAACGGGTTAACATGCTATGTATTTGCTGAATGCTCCCAAAGAACTATAGTTATAAAAGAAGATTCACTCAAAAGAGGCCCTGAATATTCTGTAACACTTCTCCCTAGGATGAAGCACTCTGAACATAACAGCATGCAACGTGCTCCTTAGTATATGAAGCTTTGAACAAGCTGGGATGCCACGTGTTGGAGTGATGAGATAGGCACTGAACAGTCGTGACAACATTTAATCCTACTGCATACCACCAGACCCCTTCACCCAGTCACTAGACTTCTCTGGTGTACAGTACTGAGCAGCGCAACCTCATGGTGCAAACCAATAGGGTTGCCAATTTGTTTAAAGTGGATGTATTGCTTCATCAGTTAGCCTGTTTCAGTGCTCTCACAGCCTCTCAGTTACAGAAATTCAGGGGCGTTTCATCCCCTCCCAGCTGGGTGTTTCTTAACCGAAGGGGTGACATTATCCCCCCTTCACTGTTCATGCTGGCCCTGTGTGTTCCCCCCCCCTCCACATGTTACTGTGTCTTTCCCTATGCAGAGTATGTAAGAGCTGTTTACATACCACAGGCTTGCATTCATGTTACAATTGAATCCAGTCTTGTATAAACTTCTCCAGAGCTGTGCAGAGTGAAATGCTCTGGGCCTCTAATGCTCCTTCTATTTTTAGGCACAGTCGCACTATTGTGTTGTTTTCTGAGTATAGAAGCCCTGCAGTGTTATTTTGTTTCTTCTGGCTGTGCAAAGTGAAAATGTGTCGGTTCCTTACTTTGAGTGAGAGGCAGGAATGCAAGCTCCGTGAATACAGCCGACCGGGGGCTGAACAGAATGTAAATGAGCTTTCAGCTAGTGAAATGCAAGGAGGAGGGATCCGACCAGCACTGGAGATCAGTGTAAACAGAAACAGAAGATAAGGGATCCTGTGATAACAAGACAGCTTTGCTAATGACATCCAATTGCAAAGTTGCTTGTATTCACTGTCCCCTTATTCTGAAGGCCATTTAATGTAATGATAAAACCCCTTTAAGCAATGTCAGAGTGAATTGAAGAAGAATTATGGTATTTGTGATGTACTCTCAAAGAGTGTCAATCAGAAGATCCATATGGACGACCAAACGAGAGACACACAGAGCAAGCTAAGTCCTGCAGGTTGGTTGGACCGACGCGTTTCGGGTCACATGACCCTTACTCATGGTACAGCTGATGCATAATGCAATTGCTTAAATAGACTGCTGGTTACAAAACTCACAAGTGCAAAAATTAAAAAATACTAATACTAGACATAGTAAACAAGTATAAACATATAAACAAGGATAAAGATGCAAATGCAAATAAAAAGCTAATAGATTGCCTGGTTTTTTAAGAGATACCAAACAGCTTGTGTATACTCTAGAGAGGATGTCTTGGCCGACCGGGGGGTCCTGGCTATCATGTGATGTAGTGGGGTTATACCCATGCATCCCACATGGCCAGGCCCTCTCGGTCCTACAAGATTTTTTATGCAGGTACAGTTCTTTTTCCAATGAAAAACAAGGTTTCATCCTTTTGGCAGTAGAGTATTTACTCTCTCACAATTTTTTTATGTTTAATAAACAGTTTTTTAGACAGGTAACAGGAGCTGCCATGGGGGCCCGTTTTTCGCCATCTCTGGCCAATATTTATATGGCAGCCTGGGAGGAAAAGTATCTCTTTAATATAGATCATCCTTTTGTAGATAGTATCAAATGGTACACAAGATACATAGACGACTTGGTCCTTATATGGACAGGTAGCCATGACTCGGTCCAGTATTTTGTACAGTATCTTACTGACAATAATATGGGTTTGATCTTTACTCACGAACATAAATTGGAGACCATTAATTATTTGGATGTTACTTTAACAATAGATCAAGACAACAAAATAATAGTGAAACCTTTCACTAAGCCCATGTACAGAAACACCATTTTAAGAGCTGACTCTTGTCATCCCTCACATGTTGTAAATAATATCCCAGTAGGTGAGCTCATAAGGATGAAACGAAATAGTACTACCCCTAGTGAATATAAATTACAAGAACAAATAGTCTGTCGGAAGTTAACGGAGAGAGGATACTCATCCAGACAATTAAATCATGCCACTAAGAGGGTAAATGAAATTGATAGGTCAAAACTATGTTTGAAAAAACATAGGAATCCAAGATCAATCTGATAATATTATCACTATCACAACTAATTATAGCAAACAATTTAACAAATCGTGAACATCATCAAAACACACTTACCTATTCTGTACGTTAATCCATTTATCAAGGATATTTTAAAAAAAGTCAGATTTATTTCACGCAAAGCCCCGAGTATAGGTTCCCGTATCTCCCCCAGTTTTTTCTCATCTAATTCCCACTCTGTCCCACCCACCTGGCTCAGCACTATAGGTTTTTATGGTTGTGGACATAAAATCTGCACAATGTGCAACTATGTAGATAAAGCAACATCCTTTACATCATATAGCAACAATAAAACTTTTCAGATCAAAACCTATATTAATTGCAACACCAAATATGTTGTGTACCTTGTCAGTTGTAAAATTTGCAAGGTACAGTATGTTGGGTGTACTACGGGTCATCTGAAAATTCGCATCCGTAGGCATTTATCGGACACTCATCAATCTGATCTGTTTAAATGCTCTGCTGTTTCAAAGCATTTTGCTGAAGCACATGGTGGCGACTTACGCTCTTTCTCCGTAATAGGTATAGAAAGAGTTATAGTTTCGCCACGAGGAGGAGACACAGTGAGAAAGCTTTTAGCGAGAGAGGCGTGGTGGATTTTCCACCTTGAAACAAGAGTCCCGTTAGGTCTCAATACGAGACAGGACATACAATATCACTATTAGGTTGTCTGCAGGTTTTTCTTCCCTTTTTTTTTTTTCGTTTTGGCTTTTCCCTTGTTTTTTTTTTTTTTCTCTTTTCCTTTCCTTTTTTTTTTTTTTTTTTTTTTTCTTTTCTTCTTTCTTTATCTATTAGCTTTTTATTTGCATTTGCATCTTTATCCTTGTTTATATGTTTATACTTGTTTACTATGTCTAGTATTAGTATTTTTTAAATTTTTGCACTTGTGAGTTTTGTAACCAGCAGGTCTATTTAAGCAATTGCATTATGCATCAGCTGTACCATGAGTAAGGGTCATGTGACCCGAAACGCGTCGGTCCAACCAACCTGCAGGACTTAGCTTGCTCTGTGTGTCTCTCGTTTGGTCGTCCATATGGATGTTTTTGCTTGCATGCACCTTTTATTATCTACTTTTCAATAAAGAAGAATTTTGCTTTTAAGAAGCTTGCTGCCAGGGTCTGATTTGGAGAGAGTGCCAAGCTGGTTCATCCTTCGTTTGCTTTACAAATTTACGGTGGTAGCGCCCGGAGCCGTGCTGACAACTCCATGACTGCATCATACCGGTGGACTGTATATCGTTGAATACTAAAAGAGGTGAGCTGTTTTCTTTTCTTTGGTTTGGATCAATCAGAAGATGGTACTTAAAATTTAAAGGATCATCGATCTATTTCATGGTGGAGGCCGTCCCAAAATGCTGTGGGACACAATCGCTAAAACATTGTCTGGAGCAGTCGCTCGAGATCCCGAGCACAGGAGACTGGGAGATCTTATTCAGCTTTTCAAAAAGCTGCAGTTATGGCTAAATTGCATGCATTTCATGTCACCGACATTCAGCAGTTTCAAGTGAGTGATATCAAGAAAATATCTTGCATGCTTGAGAAAGGGGAGGAGTTCCCTGAAACGTTGCACGCTCGCCACGGACCGCCTGTCTGGCTGCTTCTCCATGATTTGGCTCCGAGGAGTATGGAGACCATTGGAGTTCATACATTTAAGGCTTGGGCTTATTACTGGATGCTATCGATGTCGGACTTCTAAATGCAAGTAGCATATATATTGCACAAAAAAGTTACCTGTTTTTAAGGAACATGCTTAAATAAATAGAGTTTTAAGAATATTACTGAACCATGCAAAACAATTTTGGAATTGCATGAATATCATGTCATCGACATTCAGCAGCTTCAAGTGAGTGATATGGAAAAAAGAGTCCAGTGCTGTCACTGGTTGGAAGTGTTTGTGAGAGAAAACCTCCAGCGTGAAATAGCTGCTATTCCCCTCAATATGCTCCTGATACATTCAGCAACATAAAGTACTGCATCAAAATGTGGCCGAAAACGGAGATCTCTTCCAGCACTGCATGTAATTCAAATGATTACACATACAAGGTATGTAGTATATTATTTTGGGTTCCGATTGCTTCATCCTAACGTGAGTTACAACAGAATATTCAGGACCCTTTTTGAGTGAATCTCCCTGTATAACACCTGGCAGGTGCCCTCTCACTTTTAGACTTTATAGAGCAGGTTATTTGCACTACGTTGAACATGTGCTTAACTGCTTATTTAATATACAACAGTGAAGTCATTGGCTCTGACTAAGAAGAGCTGAGAGTAAAGTTAACAAGCAGAAAGCAATTTGACACATTCTGTTTCTCTTTGCTCAGCGATCTTTTATTTCCAGACAATAAAAAATGAAAAGGATCACTTATGTGAAACAAAACAGTGAAACATTGCGAATATATTCTAGACTGCACTCCATAGAAAACACAACATATGACTGTTCAGACAGACGTGACTAGGAGGCAATTTCACAAGATAATTCACTGTGAGATGAAGCTTTTCTTTGATATTAATTATCATTGCTATTAATGTTAACAATCAAAATATCTCCTTCCTACAACTGATATTGTTGAATTGTAAATTATTCTGTGTCTCCTGAAGGATTATGCGATCAGCTCCTGCTGTGTTGTGGCCTAGTTCCATAATTGCCAAGAGTGACAAGACAAATGAAGAGCTGATGTAATAAACAGTAACTGGTTTGTGTGAAAAAAAAATGCAGATTTATAGTTCTGGTGGAATAAATGAGCAGATGTGACCATTATTTTATTCAATATTCTCTAGGCCCAAAGTCTATGGAATTTAAAGAAATCAAAAAATAGCATATTCAACACTTACACCATCGCATGAAAGCTAGGACTCCAAGGTGACCTTGATGTTTGTTCTTCTACTGGAAAACACTTGATGATTGTGCTTCCCCACTATTCTACCATGAGCATGGTCTAACCAAAGTCACAGTTGAACCATAGCTTAAATGGACACTACCATCAACATTTTTATTGTCACATATTGACTATAAGGTGGATCTATATTTTTGAATTGGATGTTTTTTTTCACATATTTTTTTTTAAAGTTTCACGATGTACATGACTCCCTAGTTTATTTCTCTGACTTTTCTAAGGCTCTGTTCACACAATGTACTGTGGCACGTACAGTACGCGCTGCAGTACATCGTACTCCCGCGGCGCGAGGTGGGGGTAGGACTGCAGCCCGCCGGCCCCATTGACATTCATTACTCGCAGCGGGTATTCACTGCAAATAATTGACATGTCACTTATCTCCCCGTGTGTACAATACGATCGTATTATACGAGCGGGGACAGGAGGCGGAATCCATAGTTCTGTATGAGAACTGTGGTTTACCGTAATTTTGGCGCGCATCTCGCTCGTATTAAAGCACAAATGCGCGGCGAAATGCACGCCAAAATTACCCCGTGTGAACATAGCCTAATAGCACAGCAGTGATTTCGTGTTTGCTTCTTCCAGTCTGGCTATGGCCTGAGAGGTGTAGGTATTATCAGCAGCACCTGTTAATTGTGAAGAAACCCCCTCCCCAGTGCCGAAAAAGATTACTCCATATCCTTTTATGTATGAATCTTTTCATTGCCCTGTGATCTAGTCTAATCTTAATCTAAACATATCCAGAGAACAATAGACTGATCATTAGGTCATTACCTACAATTTGTAATAAGACTACATAGAGATAAGCAGCACATACAGTAAAGTAAGGTTAGTCTGCCTAACCATTCAAGGGTTTTATCTCTCCATAATCACAGCTAGAATAGGACAAGGTTTAATATGTTATTTTTTATTTGCATAGGGCTGCCAAAGTAAAAAAACACAAAAAAACCCTGCCAAAAACGCTAAAAAAATAGTTTTTCATAAATATTAGTTTTAACAAAAATACTCCTTTCTGATGAAAGGGTCTCTTTAACATATATTCTGGTAAGGGATCAGGTACTGGATAAAAAAATGTAAGATATGCACATATATGCTTTACTCCCTGCTCAGAACATCTATGTATTATATAATTGGAAGGATGCCAATAGCAAAACATATATTATTACTTTGCTTTAGAAGCATAAGTCACATATCTCACACATTTGTGAATATAGGGACATAAAAGTAAAGCCCAGCTCCACAGAACAGTGTAATAATTGGGTCTGAGAGTAGTTAAACACAATGTTACTAAATCCCTTTATACTGTAGCTACAGGGATAGAGGAAGTTCAGATCTGTTTGCAGAGCCTTCCTTTAAGATGGATCACACATTTGATAGCACTTAGTCATAAGATCATTCTACTACTGTGAATTCCCTATTGTTATAATAGAGGGGGTAAGTGGTTTTCAGACTAAAATTCAACCTATTAGATCTCCATTTTCCCACACATTTATGGTATATTTATAGACATTTAATTTGACAGTAGTGATCCCATCAAACTTGAAAAGATCCTCCTACAAATGTTTAGTATCTGTAGCCAGATTAAAGTGGACCCATTATCTCTGTGACATGACTGTTTTAGCAAATACATTCCAGTTTAGGAACATCTCTGAAGTGTCTACACTCCACTATTCTCCATGGTAGTAAGATGTCTCCACTCAGTCTAACACTATCCATTTCATAGTGTCTGCATTACTGTGTGTGGAGATACATACAATTTCAGGAGGAATCACAGAGGAATGGTTCTAAGCAGAGTCCTCAGAGAAGGTACATGGGGTTTAAAAGTATCAACTAAAGCAGACATGTAAAAAGAGCTGCCAGCTCCTTAGTCATACTTACAGGGTCAATATAAAAGGTTAATTTAGTGGTCTCTGTGACTACAAAAAACAAAGAATGTCTAGAATATATATATATAATATATATATAATATATATATATATATAATATAAATGTATGTGTATAGATACAGTATATCTATGTAATATAATAAATATATATATATAAAATATAAATGTATGTGTATAGATACAGTATATCTATGTATATATATATATATATATATAATAAATATATATAAAGATATATAATATATAAATATATACTTGTATATACATACAAAATGTTTTTACTTCGTTGCAAATACAGCGCATAGTTTAAATATAAAATTGAAATTAACTGAGTGCATTTCTGTATACATCTGTAAAATATGACCTATCGCCTATCATGGAGGTATCAACATGTATTTTATTTTAACAAATTGTTCCCCCTTTAAAATAAAAATTAAATCTGAAATTATAGCTAATACAAAGTTTATAAGGATAAAGAAAAAAAGTCACACACAGACTATGGAAATAATACCATTCACTACAAGAAAATTGCAAGATCTCAAAACCTGACTCAAAACAGCTGTCTGCGATAAGTTACAGGTTTTTGTTACTCTACACGTAGGAAGCTGCTGCACAGGAAATATGGACAAAATTCCTGCAGTGAGCCGAGTGGTTACAGATGAAAAGTCTTTTGCATTTAATTCATTCTTAATTTTTTATACTTCTATACTTTAAAAATAAATATATTTTCTTGAGAGCTAAATATTTGTTAAATAAAATACACAGCTACACCTTTTGTAGTCAGCTATATTCAGCAGTCCCATAGACAGTGAATGGATGGACAGTGCAACCTGTCAATTCAGGTGTGAGATTTGGGCCCCTGTCCTCTTGATCCTTGGGGTTTCCTGGGGTGGGACTCTAAAGCTATGTTCACACGGCTAAGTTTGGGACGTATTTCGGTCCGTAATTACGCGCCGAAGTGCGCAAATTAACGGGCCGAAAACGTCCCATTCATTACGGGTAATTCACAGTTCTCATAGAGAACTATGGACTTACGTCTCCCTCTCCCCGCCCGGCGAAGCCGCCGGGCGGGAGATAATATGACATTGAAATTACTAAGCGCAAATACGCGCGCTAGTACTTCACGTCAATGGGCCGGCGAAGTGCCGGCCCCCTTTCTCAGTCCCCCGCAACCCGCCCCCCCCCCGGTCAAACGGCGTAATTGCGGGGCGTAATTACGCCCCGCAAAAACACCCTGTGAACAAAGCCATAGCGATCAAACACTTACCACGTATTCTATGGACAGGTAATAGGTGTCTTATATGGAATAACTCCTTTAAGCTTCAAGGAGGATGATGATAAATATGTTGTCCCCTCTTTGCTACAAAAATGGGAAAATGTATTGTGTGACCCTTGAATTGAATCAAGGCCAGGCTGTATTGAAGACCACCTTATTATCTGAATATAACTTTACTTCAAAGTGCAGTATTTAGTTTTGGAATTCACTTGAAATGCTTACACGAGTAAATCCTTATATGAGCTAATTTGTATAATATGTTAAAGAGAACATACGTATAATTTAAAATTAAATTACAATCCCTCTGTATGCAGTTGTAGATGTACTTTACATCTAATGTAGCCATAATTGTTGTGTATATCCGCCATAGTTTGGGTATTTTGCTATCATTTGCATGTTTTTGTAAAAATACACTATGGGAGACATGTCCCAATAAGCAAGCTCCATTTTTTTGGTCTATTTTGCGCCAAAAATACTCTTGATGCAATATTCTTGATATAAATGCTGTAATATACCAAATCTAGTTTTCATTATAAAGCCGGGCAAAGACACATTTTTAATGCACCTAAAAAATTACAATATTTGCAGCAATGAATTACCTGTGCGCCTCCATAACGCTATGCGCCTATTGAGGCACATTACATACATTAGTAATTATATGTTATGCTCCTCCGTTGGGCACATTATATACATTGCCAATGATATGCTATGTGCCGTGACAGCGCAATGCGCCTTTTTAGGCGCATTAAGTTTACTATGCAAGTTATACATGATGCCAGATTTTTGAAAGGATTGTACTTTCAGGTGCACTTTACACTGATTAAATGCACCTAAAAACTGCTGCGGCTATGCCAATTTTTGAACATGTAGCCCTAAAATGGTGCACTGTAGCTCTGAGTTCCAAATCAGATGCTTTTCCATTCAGAGTTGCAACTTCCTCCTTTCTCTACACCGATAAGACCTTAGACCAAATAAGACAGTCCACTGCAGTTTCATCTTCCTCTTCCCTATGTTTATATGTTAACACCTTTTTACACTAAATTGGATTTTTTTTGAGGGACTTAAAGAAAGTTTCTGCACATCTAGACAGGTATCCACCATGCAGTGAAACAATATGTCATGTGTAAACTACTTGATTTAAATAAACAAGTTATTATACGTAGATTAAACATACTTAGTGAACAGCAGGGTCAAAACCTCAAAACTGCCGTGCCCATCATCTGTTAGAAAAAAGCGTAACTACAACTCCATCCATTCCCACTGTATATAGATTATATTAATAAATGCATGATGGGAGTTTGTAAGTTTCCCAACAGCTGGAGGAACCGCAGTTTTTGGAGGATGCCTTGCTTTACAGTATAAAAGGCCCAGTGCTATAAAAATAAGCAGTTAAGTGTCCTCAAGTTTGAACAGCAGCATTTTTGGTCCAGATGGTGAAACATGGCTTAACAAAATAATTTTATTTGTTGTGTTTTAGAAACTTCGGCAAGTGTGGGCGTGGCAATGAAATGGGGCAAATGTGCTATGGGCTGAAAAGGGGGGGAGTGCGTTAACTATTGGCACAATGACGTCCGTTGCGCGAATATTTGGGCCCAGAATTAAATGAGCAATAAAGCTAAGTCCAACTTAGGGTAATGTATTTTACAAAACGATGTGTAAACTTGCGTGGGGGGTATCAGAACGCTACCGCAAGTACATTGGGTGTGTTTTCGGGAGGCCTCGCGCTTGACCGGCCCCATAGACGTGCAATTCCTCGTGGATGCTAAAGTCGCGCGCAAATAAATGTTAAAACAAGTCATTTATCCCCCCTGCGCGTACAATACAATCGTATTGTAACGAGCGGGGAGAAGGAGGTCGTAATCATAGTGTCTCTATGAGAGCTTAAATGGATTGGCCTTAATTATGGGCGGCATTTCCGTCATAGTGTGTATTAAGAGCAGTACGCTGCGAAATACATGGTGAAACGTCCCCCAAAATAAGCCGTGTGAACATACCCTAAGACCTGGTTCACATCCATGTTGGGAGTTTACAGATACAGTGCCAGATCTGTAAAATTATGGAAAGCAATAATGCCCAGTGGACCCCACTGGCTACAATATTGAACTGTTAGGAGTTAATTTTGTGGGAAGGCAGTTCATTGTAAATGGAAAGAATAGTGCTGTCATGAGCGGGCAGATCATTTGTTCTTTAATTTTTGACAGAATCTGTGCGAGAGGCTCAGAGTGGACCCTCCAATGCAGAAGTAAACCAGGCCTAATATAAAGTGTAAACTTAGACTAGACAGGCTAAATGTGCACCTGATGTGTATCCACACATGAGATAAAATGTATCAACATTTTAACTGACTAGTCTAAATTTAAACACTGTCCTAAACAGTAAGAACAGTAACTAATAAACCTGCCCCATTGTGTGCTGGCTAGTTCACCAGAATATGTGGCCAACTTGTAAAGCCTCTCTGTTAGTTTTAAGAAATTGATGAATATTAATAAAACCTTTATCATTCTGAAAATTGTGGTAAAACAGCTAGAATTTAGTCCATGATAAGGGATCGGCAAAATCCTCCCACTTGGCCCCAGATTGGGAGGCAAAATTACAAAAAGAACACAAGTTCAAGTGAACTAACATCATAAACAGTTCTTGAAAAAAAGACAGTAACCCTTCCCTTTCTTACAAACGCGCAATAGGTCCAGGTTTTTCCCCACTTGCAAAAGGATAAACCAATAAGAAAAAATTGGGACTTTTTTATTTTTTTACTGTAAACTGGGCAATGTTAAAGCACTTCTAAGGCAGCTTAAAAGCAATACTCAAATGCAAAAGACATTTAAAAAGCAACATTAGGCTTATTAGATGCATTAGTTCCTAAGGCTAATGTTCACACGGCAAATTGGCGGGTAACTAAATTTCGCCCCGCAATTACGCCTGTTGGAGAACGGGGGCGGGGCGTGAGCTGTGGTGATAAGCAGGGGGCCGTCTACTTCGCCGGCCCATAGACTAATCTATGACTGGCTAGGCCCCGGCGCGAATACCCGCTAGAAAAGTGACATGTGAATTATCTCCCGCGTATCCTGCCGCCGTCCCGGCGGATTCGCCTGGGCGGGGAGAAGGGGACGATAATCCATAGATCTCATATGAGAACTGTTGAATTAAACCGTTAATGAACAGGGCCGTTTTTTTCGGCCGGTAAATTTGGTGTGCGCCACTTCGGCGCGTAAATTTTAAACGGACCGAAGATACGGGCCCATTTTAAGCCGTGTGAACAAGGCCTTAACAGCGATCGATATTTGGTAACTTGTGGTGCTGGAGATCAATACAGTTGGGCAAAGGTGGGTTCATGCAAATATCCTTTGGTCAGATCAATTGGTCAAACAGTCCAAGATTATAAACATCAGTTTTGGTGATTACAGAGATTAAATGTGTGTATGGTGGTAAATGCGTAATAAACAGAAAAGAATGAAAATGCACAACTAAACAAATGTAAAAAAGAATGTGTGTAGGCTTTAAAATGGAGTTGAGCAATGGCCAAGTATTTCCTGATATGAAAGGAATGTAAGGTTAAATTTAATATATTATTGCATAATTTTATCTTAAGAATCAAAACAAATTCCTCCGTTTTCATTCGGCATTTGAAACATTTTAAGTAAAAAAAAATAGTCTTTTCCCTTAATCTGGCAATAAAAAGTAGTTTTCAATCTGTATCTTTTCATTAAATGTCCTCTGGAGAATTACTTAGTTTCGATTTAGATTCGTTAAACTTCCCTAATTTACATTAGGCCGTAGGCAATAGAATATGCAACCTACAAGAAATAATGAGCAGCTAACCAGAAAAAATGTCTTGTAGTATGGATGGCACTCATAGGAAAAAAGCGTCATAAGGGACTTCGACCTTATTTTGGGAACCCATGAAGGCCTATAAGCAAATACTTGTTTGGATTTTATTTTTTTGTTTCAAAAACAACGCCACTCCTGTCCATAGGCGGTGTCTTGAATTGCAGCTTAGTTTCATTAAAGTAGATACAACAGCTGTAATGTTAGATACAGCCCATGGGCTTTAGCAGCCATAATCCAAAAAAACAAAACAAGTGAACATAAACCCTTTTTTTCTAGTCTCAAATACACCACAGATAATAAAAGTTGTTATAGTCCCTGTGTAACAGTGTAATTTTTCATTATGTTTCTCTTTTTGTGTTTGCATAAGACTTCTTGTAAATGGGTAAAAATATCATATATTGTAAAAATTAAAAAACTGGCAACAGTTTTGCCTTTAGAATATTATCTTACAGAACAACCCTCATCTTTTGCTTTATGACACTTAACTCATACTTCCATTACAATATAATAAAAATTGTCGCTTTTATAGATTCCAAATAAACAACACTATGTATTTTTTCTATAATGGGCTGGTGTTGTTATTGGCCAGGTCACTCCCATCATCCCATCTGAATGATAACTAAGGCTAGGTTCACACCTCATTATTTACTATGTCAGAGGTATCCCTTGGGATACTGTGATAAATGTACCCTGATGAATGCTGTGACGTTGCCATGGCCAGTTCATCGGCATCAATAGAACAAACGTCGTTCTATATGCACTGCTTTTGCTCTACTTTCTAGAGATATATGGTTTTTGTGTGGACACAAAAGTCTGGTAGACTATGCACAGAAAAGGTATAATTTGACAAATAAAGCAAACCAAATAGTTTTTTTTTTTAAAGCCCTAAATATGGTGGGGCTTTCTCCAACTCAAATGCACAAAAAAGTGTGCACAACAAGTTGGCCAAACAAAAAAATGTTTCAATTGGATGCCATATGGGCTGGGCCAATAGGCTGCTTCACAGAATCCACCAGGGTACCTTTCTTCACAGTATCCCGATGGATAAATCTGACATAGTGGATAATGAGGTGTGAACCCAGCCTTAGTTGTAATAGCAGACATATCCCGTAGATAAGAGTGGCACTGTTTCTGGTAAAAAGAAAAAAAAAAAACAGACTATTTTTCTTGTCTGAGACAATCAGTTTATGGTTGTAATTTCACTCAAGTTATTTCCACTATTTAACACTTTAATTAACATGTATTAAAAAGAAATCGTTCAAATGTTTGCCATATTTCTCATTTTCATTTTACATATTTTAATAATTTTTACAGCTTTGAGTTTCGGAAATTGGCCACTTCCCAATGGTTATGTTTTCCACCTGAGTTTCCTCTGTTCGTGATGCAGGGGATAGGAGTCATAAAAACAATACTCTATCCCTGAAAAGTAGAGAGTAGGAAAAAACACTGCACAATATAGACTAACAATATAACAAACACAAAAAACAGAAAAAACATACAACTTGAACTTATCAACTTGTTCATAAAACTTAAGACATACACCCTAGTTTAAGGGAGCACAAGAAGAATAGAGCAAACTGCTCTCAGCCAACAGAACACATTGGGAAATCAATCTGTTAGTTTTGATGTTTTCATTTGATGAATTCAAGAAAATAACAGGCAAATTGATTCTCCCATTGTATTCTGTTGATTGTCCAAACTATAAATTAGTATAAATCAATAACACAGTAAATTAGAGCAATGACTTTCTCATCTCCAGTCAGCGCCATTCCTCTGTTATCCCTCAGTGCCAAATTATTACATGATAGAAGCTGCTCTCACCACAGCCATGCAGTGAAGAGGACCTGGTGACTCAGATGGGGAATCCAGTGATCATATATTTATCACCTATCTATAGAATAGGTGATAAATGTCATTAAAATCCTTTGAGAGTAAAAGAGTAAGGATTCTCAATGCTGAAAAATATAGAACACCATTGTCTAATTAATACCTATGGGAAATACTAATATGCTCTGCACTACTAATGATGTATACAGAAAACCATGTCGGGGTAGGTGACCTAAAGGAGGTTTTTATGTTCAATATAAATGAAGCATAATGTAACGCAACGTCCTTGTGTGCTCTCTTTACTGGAAACATTTAACAATTAGGACCAAAAAACCTGTAATAGATTTGTAAAGTTCTTTATAACATCTGAGAGTTTGGGCTATATATGTGCATCTTTCCTTGGAAGGCAAGTATTTGTTTATTCTTATTAGCTGAATTGGGACAAAAACTTGTTCGCTATTTTAGGGCTACAATGTATCAGGCTGAAGTCCAAATTGCATAATCTATAATAGGATATAAGCCTAATAGCAAACTACTATCTGCTGAGAACAGGGACTGGAAATGGGTTAGGGCCAGGTTTCAAACTTTTTGTGTCCAAGAGGTTATCTATTTTGAAAGCATCCTGTCCGGCTTGGGGCAGCCAGAAATACATTTTCAATGATCGACACCAACTACAATGGGGTTCATTAGGTTATCCATCATTTTAACGGAAAATACAGATGTGAACCTGGTCTAAGGAATACTTTTCACCTCTTGATTAAATAAGATTGTTATTTAAAATCGCTGACTGGCAAAATTAGGAGTCTAGCAAACACCATTTTAGTGGCTAAGAATTTCCAATGCCCTGAAAAAGCCACTATAAACGACCCCAACCCTAGATCCATAAACAATTAATATTATTAATCATATAAAAAGAAAAACGCCACATTTCCAATTATCTTATTGGATGTTTTAGATGGTTTAACCGTTCTCTAACCATCAGAAATACTGAATCCTTACAAGAAGTTTGTGTTCGCCTTCTCCTTGGGCAACGCTTGAAAATTTAATGTATTTTATATTATTGTTATTATATTTTTACTGATTTTAAAGTTTTGAAGAATACAGGAATGTGTGGAAAAAGAAACAGCCACAACACAACATTCATTTTTTGCCATCATCCACACTTGGAGACTGTTGATGGGACACACTGAATGTTAAGAGCAGTGTTCAATTCAGAAGATTTACCAGGGCAGGTAAGCTTCCCAACAATAACACACAAAAATTCTAGATCTTTTCACATTATTTGGCCTATTCATTTTTTTTTTAGCCATGTAACAATTAGAACTGTACTTGCAAATAAGACCCTTAACTGTAAACACTCACAAAAGCTGACCTTTTCAATTTAATTACAAGTACAATGATGAGTAAATGTCAGGTTTCAGATGAAGGTTGGACATTTTGAACCGTGGATAGAGTGACAGGTATCTTTGATTCTCCAGGAGTCGGGGCCTTTGTCACAGGGTGCACATGAGCCTTAAGGTCTGCTATTCTCTCTTTAAATTTTTGTTGGAGGTATCTCTCTTCTTTGGAGTAACTTTTAGCAAATGCAGACATTAAAAGACATGCTGCCAATGTAGTTCCTCCGATGCAAAACATGATTGCGCCCGCCAATTTACAAATATCAAGTGCTCCATTGAATTGGACTGCATGGCTATCCACCATAACAAAACCATCTTCTCCAAAGGCTACAACTTTTGGTGACACCAGAAATCCAACTGCAAGTACCGTTATACCTGTTAGCATAAGGACAATGCCCGATATGAGTCCGACCTAAACAGAAAGTATGCAAGTTTAGTTAGCCAGCATAAGTATCTATAACAAAGCACACAAAAACACATAAAATAGAGAGATGGAGCAGTAGTTAAAGTAGTTACAAATGCATAATGCTGTAAGGAATTACAGTACTAGTAAAGGTGCTAAATATAGAACTGCCCTTAATGATATCTCATCCTTACTATGGAGGAAGGGAATCACACGCCAGTGTAGGCTCATCCTCCACTGCTTCTTAAAGCAACAGTGCCCATGCTCCTTATTATTATTATTATTAATTTTTTAGAGCGCCATTGATTCCAGAGAGATGTACATTTGAGGGGGTTTGCATACATAACAGAGGGCCAAACAAGTACAATGGTGACGATAAATGACTAACAAATGGCAAAGCGTGAGAGAGGACCATGCCTGCAAAGGTTTGCAATCTACAAGGAAGGAGGAAAGAGCTAGGAGGTAATGGGCAAACATGTTTGTTGGGGTTTAGTGGTAGCAGGGTTATTGTTGGTTGTAGGCTATCCTGAAGAGATGGGTTTTCAGGTTGCTTTTGAAGGTACTGAAAATGGATTAGAGTCTGATGTGTTGGGAAAGTGAGTTCCAGAATATGGGGGAAGCACGGGAGAAGTCTTGGAGACGGTTGTGTGAGGAGTTGATAAGAAGACAGCAGAGAAGAAGATCCTGTGAGGAGCGGATATTGCATGAGGGGAGGTATCTGGAGATTAAAGCAGAGATGTATGGAGGGGAAAGGTTATGGAGAGCCTTGTAGGTAATGGTTAGTAACTTGAACTGGATTCCCTGGGCAATGAGTAGCCAGTGTAGGGATTGGCAGAGGGGAGAGGCAGAGGAGTAGTGAGGAAAGAGGTGGATCAGACGGGCAGCAGAGTTGAGGATGGCTTGGAGGAGAGCAAGAGTGCTAGACAGGAGGACACAGAGAAGGATGCTGCAGTAGTCTAGGCAAGAGATGACAAGTGTACGGACCAACATTTTTGTGGTATCAAAGCTAAGGAATGAACGGTTTCGAGAGATATTTTTCAGGTGGAGGTGGCAGGCAGAGGTAAGGGCTTGGATGTGTGGTTTGAAAGACAGAGAGGAGTCAAAGGTTATCCTAATTAAGCGGACTTGCAGTGTGAGTGTAGAGCCATTGACGGTGACAGAGAGATGAGGTGTGGGGATAGAGTGAGATGGTGGAAAGATGATGAATTTGGTTTTCTCCACATTTAGTTTAACGGAACAGGAGGAGAAGAAGTCATAGACAGTCTGGGATCCGGGAGAGCAGAGAGGTAATATATGGGCTGGAGATGTAGAGATGGGTGTCGTCAGCATACAAGTGGTACTGAAAGCCATGTGATGCTATGAGCTGACGCAGGCCAAGACAGTAGATAGAGAAGAGTAGAAGACCCAGAACTGACCCCTGGGGGACACCAACATAGAATGGGTGAGAGACTGTTACATATCGTATTGTTAGCGGCAAAGAGATGTTTGTTGAACGCTTGGTTACAAGCTGATCCTCCTGAAGTACAGGATGTTTGGAATCAAGTGAAGCTATACCTTAAGATGGACAAAAACTTGAGACTGAGCTGTTCCAAGTCTTCAGAAACAGGAACATTTTTTGCCAAATGGGGTCCTTTCATAAACATTTTTCCTGACGCCAAGGAAATAAAATCACTAGTGAAACCATTCAGAAAATACTAAATGGTATCTAGAAAAAGAACTGACAGGGACGCTAAGGATATTTGCAGTCCAAGCCCACTGATTGCTCCAGGGTAAACTTATACTTAAATTAGGGGAGTGGCCTTCTATCACATCTAAGACACATTTTCTACAGACTAATATACATACTATCTGGTGGATTTAGTTTAGTTTAGAATTTAACTTTAAATTCAAGTTTAAGTTTAGTTGCTCTACTGCAACTAGCTTTGTTTGTTTCTTTATCCTATTTCCATTTTGTCCTTGGCCTCTAGGTCTAGTATTAGAGGCTGCAAAACACTACCCATTCAGCTAATTTAAAAGAAAAAAAAAGTTGTGAAGTTTAGCAGTCCCACTGGTCAGTTATTACTTGCATGTACATCTCACTCAGCTATGGTCCATAAGGCGACTAATACACTGAGATTTTGCTTGTTGTTCTCTAACCATGGTTATTATTACACTAATAATGAACAGTCAATTGTATTACACCGTATAATATGACAATATATATGCCTATTGTTGCTCGAATAATCTATAGTCACTTGTACTGTGAGATGATCTATGTATATGCAAAATTCAATAAAAACATGTTTAAAAAAAAAAAAAAAAAAGAATGGGTGAGAGGAGGAGGTGGTGCGACAGTGAGAAACGTTGAATGTGAGGTATGAGGAGATCCATGGAAAGCTCCAAGTCCGTGATGCGGAGAGAGGAGAGGATTTGTAGCAGGAGGGAATGGTCAACTGTGTCAAAGGGAGAGGACAGGTCTATGAGGAGAAGGAGTGATGTGAAGCTTTAGCAGTTACTAGGTCGTTGATGACTTTGATTAGGGCAGTTGAGGAACGTCCTGGAAGACTGAGGGTGGTTGTTGTTCCAGAGATTGTCAATGCTGTACACAACCTCATACTGGAGAATCTGTGAATTTCAACTAAAGGAATAGCAGACATCATGGGGATTTCTCGTGAATGTGCTTGTGTCATTATCCATGAACATTTGAACATGAAGAAGCTATCTGCAAAGTGGGTCCCCAAATGTTTGACAACAGATCAGAAAAGCATGCAAGTGAAAATTTCCTGGTCCATTTGTCAGCGTTTTCGAACTGATAAGAACTTCCATGATCGACTGGTCATTATGGATGACACCTGGATTTATTTGTATAACCCTGAAACTAAGGTGCAGTCCAAAGAGTGGCGGCACAGTGGTTCTCCTCATCCAAAGAAGTTCAGGGTGCAAAAATCAGCCACTAAGGTGATGGCGTCTGTGTTATGGGATAAGGAGGGTGTGCTGCTAGTGGACTACCTTCAAAATGGTTCCACCATCAATGCAAGGTATTACATTGAACTTTTGGACCAATTGAAGGCAGCTCTGAAGGCCAAAAGGCGCGGCAAGCTGTCCAAAGGAATCTTGTTCCTGCAAGACAACACCTCCACTCACACTGCACAAGCGACCACGGCAAAACTGATGGAGCTAGGCTTCCCGCTGGTTGACCACCCACCATATTCCCCAGATCTAACTCCCTCCGACTATCATCTGTTTCCAAACCTTAAGAAACACCTCAAGGGTACCAAATTTCTCACCATTTCTGATGCCATGGCTTCTACAGATGACTAGTTTGAGCCACAACCGAAATCCTTCTTTTTGCAAGGCTTACAGAACTTGGAACACCGATGTAAGAAGTGTGTTGACATCAGTGGAGAGTATTTGGAATAAATGTAAAGTTTCATCTTCCTATCTCTTTTCTTTCTGGGTAAAGCCAAAAGACTTATCAGCAGCTCCTCAGATTCGATATATGCCATAGCAGTGATGCTATGCTCATAGCAGGGATGTCAAACTCATTCTCACCGTTGGCCACATCAACATTATGGTTGCCCTCAAAGGACTGTTTGTAACTGTAAGATTATATAAATGTAACTACTTCTTAACATATTGTTATATAACCTAAGACACCATATGACCAAAATAGACATGTCCCAGCAGGTTTTCTATGGTGTATGTACCTTTTTGTTCTGTGTTGGAAAGAAAGTACTAAAAACTCATCAGAAATGTTATGGTGTGCCATGAAGTCAGTTCAAGGCCAAACCGTCATTTAAGGTTGTAAAATAGCCAGTCCCTTCCACCCCTTTATCATTAAGCTTCCTATCTTGGAAGGTGGCTAGGGTGCTTGGGTGGGGCTGTCAGAGCTGTGCCACCTCCTGTAATTTGCTGAACAGAGAAGTGTGTCTAAACTCTCAGGGGTCACATAAAATGATTCTGGGGGGCCACATCTGGCCTGTGGGCTCTAAATTTGGCACATGTGACCTACAGCAGGGCTCCCCAACTCCAGTCCTCAAGGCCCACCAACAGGTCATGTTTTCAGGATCTCCCTTACAATGCACTGACAATAATTAAATCACCTGTGCAGTGCTAAGGAGAGCAAGAAAATATGACCTCTTGTTGGGCCTTGAGGACTGGAGTTGGGGACTCCTGACCTACAGTATAGCATTAACAACACAAAACAAGAAATATAGTTGAGACCATTTATATATAAAATTCACACACAATCTTGATTTGAAAATACAATATAAAATCATACATATTCTGTCACAAAGATCAATCCAAGAACTGGCTACAACCTGCTGACACAAGAGGGCTGATTTAAGGTGTAGCATCTCAATGCGCGTTTCGCATCCTTGCTTTCTCAGGAAGCAAGGATGTGAGGTAATAGGATGTGAAACACGTGTTAGGGGTGCAAAATCTGGTGGGCAGATGTATTGGAGTCAACAGCCAATCAAAATATTTTTTTCACTGCCAATCAAAAAAAAACCTGGCTTGTACTATCAGCAGCCATTTGTGCAAAGTGTTTAGTTAACTTTAAAACAATGGGGCACATTTACTAAGGCGACTGCACCATAATTCTGTCGCAATTTGTGTTAAAACACTGGTGCACATGCTTTACACCACATTTATCAAGTGTTCAGTTTCTAAACACTTCAGCACCTTGTTTCACAAAAGTGGTGTGACCACGCTGAATGAGGTGCGGCTTAATGAAAATAGGCAGGGCTTAATATGTGTTGCCATGTGCCAACGTTTTGGCGGAATTGATGGCAGACACTAAGTCAGCTAATAAATGATGTAAAATTAGTCTAGACAGCCTAAACATGCACCAGATTTATCATACACTTGATAAATCTGCCACATTTTAAGACTACCCAGTCTATGTATTATACAGTATTAATAAATCTACTCCAATATACAGGTAATTAAGACTATGCTTACCTTCCAGATTATAGAGCTCCACCTACTTGGTGATCTCTGTATCTGAAAATCATCATCATATTCCCATATTGAAGCTGTGCAGTCCTCATAGAATTGGTGCAGATAGGACCGAACTCCATAGCGATGGTAACCTCCTTCAGGAGTATTTTGTGACTGCTTGGACGCACAGATGTCAGCGCACGAACTCATCCTTATTAACTGAAATGACAGACATTTAGGGAATATTGTATGGCAAAAAACAATGGATAATTAATGTTAGTTTTTCCTTTAGACAGAACATTAGGAGGAAAAATGCTTTGCTGACTTAATGGACTGGTCATCTAGTTCCAGGGCTCTGCTTACCTAGTACTAGACACTCATGTATGGGAACATAGAATGCTGAACAAAGATACAACTAAATGGTAACTACCATAAATTCTATGTCAATTCAGATGATAGAATGACAGGCTGTGTTCCAATGACAATGCTTCCTGCTCTGAAAGTCTTTTTAATGGGGTCTATATATTTATCATGTATGTCCAATATTTTCCCCCAAATCTTTATAGTTAACTGCTGTTTCTCAGGCTGGGGTACAAAAATCCAAGGGTTCTATAGTGTATTATTATGGGTTCCCCAAAGTGAAATGAAATTTAAAGGGTAATTTCAGATAACTTTGTACATCATTCATTATCTTTGATTTTTGTCCTTGGTCTACAGAATTGTTAATTAGCAGTGGTGTAGTAAAGGTATACATCATAGTTTGTCAGTCTATGGTCTATAAAAACTGACAAGTGATAAAAATTTGTACTTAAGGCTGCCTTTGCTTAATTTCTGCAACTCCTCTTGCTGTGCCATGTAAAGTACATACTTACCCACTCTCCTGGGTTGGGCGGGACAGTCCCGCAAATGTCGGCCATCTCACCCCCCTCTCCCCCAGAAAGGTTTCATAACCTCCTGAAGCTGAAGAGCTGCTGGAGGTTCTACAGTATAAGCGGTATCAGGGCAGCGGAAGCCACTTTCTGCTGCAGCCGCTGGCGATATTCTCATAGCTTCCTGCATAGTGCAGGGGAGGGGTGTGTGTGTGTTTGAGTGTGTGGGGAAGGGGTATGCAGGGCCGGGACAAGGCATTTTGGTGCCCAAGGCAAGTACAGCCAATGGCGCCCCCCCTCCCCAAAAAATTGCACCTCCCCACACTAATTCCTCTCACCCCTGCGCCAGGTCCTGTCACTAATTTTCTGCATATTCCACATAGCTCCTGTCCATCTCCTCAGCAGTCACTGCACAATGACAAATTTGCTTTTTCAAAATCGCTCCCCTCCGTATGACAGTGTAATACATTACAAATAACAGTCACCAAATAATCCACCGATACATGGAGCAAATCTACCAGACGAAGGATTGTTACTAAAACACGCTTATACAAAACCAAGACCCAAAACTATTACTACTTAAGGATCAAATAATCCTGCCAGACCCTGATCGAACGCGACCCCCACATGTGACTATCAGCTGTACACAGGCTCTGAAGGCGTATATTACCGCCATACAGGGACCATATAGTGGTAGATACTAGATCTTTGTAAAACAACTGCAGAAAAATAAGACATAACACTGACGATACAGGTAGTGACTTACAGGAGACGTCTTTTCTGATCAGCGTCGTTCACTATCCCTTTTTTTCTCCATCCGGTTCACACCTTCATGCTGATTGCTCCCGGCCACGACTCGTCCCTGAGGATTTGGACACAAATATTTTAGAATCCTCACATTTTCAGTAACTCCTTAATTATAGTTATACAAGTCCCCTCAGTTAGACAGGTATATAGATATGCCCTCTCAGTCAGGCAGGTATATGTATATTGTCCCCTTAGACAGGTAGGTATATAAATATAGGGACACTCAGGCAGGTATATAGATATAGGGTCACTCTCAGGCAGGTATATAGGAATAGGGTCACTCTCAGGCAGGAATATAGATATAGGGTCACTCTCAGGCAGGTATATAGATATAGGGTCACTCTCAGGCAGGTATATAGGGGCTGAGGCAGGTATATAACTAGGGGCCACAGGCAGGCATATGGGGGCTCAGGCAGGCGTATGGGGGCCACAGGCAGGCGTATGAGGGCCACAGGCAGGCGTATGGGGCCACAGGCAGGCGTATGGGGCCACAGGCAGGCGTATGGGGGCTCAGGCAGGCGTATAGGGGCCACAGGCAGGCGTATGGGGCCACAGGCAGGCGTATGGGGCCACAGGCAGGCGTATGGAGCTACAGGCAGGTGTATGGGGCCACAGGCAGGCGAATGGGGCCACAGGCAGGCATATGGGGGCTCAGGCAGGCGTATGGGGGCCACAGGCAGGCGTATGGGGCCACAGGCAGGCATATAGGGGCCACAGGCAGGCATATGGGGGCTCAGGCAGGCATATGGGGCCACAGGCAGGCGTATGGGGCCACAGGCAGGCGTATGGAGGCTCAGAAAGGCATATGGGGGCCACAGGCAGGCATATGGGGGCTCAGGCAGGCGTTTGGGGCCACAGGCAGGCATAAAGGGGCCACAGGCAGGCGTATGGGGCCACAGACAGGCACAAATAACAACATTCATACTCGCCTTACCTGCTTCCCGGCCGCGCGCTCCTCTTCGGTCTTCTTTACCGGCCACCCGCTCCTCCGGCAGCTCCTCGGGCGCATGGCCTATGACGCGCTGTGCGCCCGAGGAGAGGCAGCGTCGCGATGACATCACTTCATCGCGACGCTGCCCAGCTGAGCAGCACGGGGCCGCGGCGGGTCCTCAGCGCTATGAGGACCCGGCGGCCCCGCTGTGTCGGCCCTGCGGCTTACCGGAGGATCCAGCGATCCTCCGGTGAGTGGGTCCGACACTGTCTGCGGAGCAGGGAGCGCTCGCTCTCTGCTCTGCAGAAGCGGTCAAAGAGACCGCCGGCGCTTCAGGCCCATGGCAGCGGCCTGGAGCCCAGCGAGGGTCGGGGCCTTGCCTGCGCCCCTTAGGGATAGGCAGAGGTTGGCGCCCTAGGCGATCGCCTACCTCTGCCTACCCGTCGTCCCGGCCCTGGGGGTGTGTGTGTTTGAGTGTCTAAGGGGGTAGGAGTTGCCCACTTGTCTTCTGCCCCTCGCTGTTGTCTCCTGCGCCCTGCGGTCTGTCTTCAGCGGAGTTGCCCCCTTGTCTCTTGTCCCTTTCTCCTGTCTCCCGCCCCTGCGGTCTGTCTTTGGCGGCTGCACAGGGCAGGAGACAGGACAAAGGGGACAGACTCTGGCGATTGCCTGTGACAATAGCCTATTCAGCATCCAGGAAAGCTGGGTGACAATCCATCCCCTAAAGTTGGCACCCAGTATTCCTATCATGGAAAGCTGGATATTACCTGTGGGCGATGGGTGTCATCCAGCTTTCCTGGATGCTGGATAGGGTATCCTGCGTATATGCATGTGTGTAATGTTTGTTTATTTACAGGTTCTCATTTGGACTACTTCAGTTTTGGTGGACTATGTCGGATCAACCTTGGACCTGTTTAAAATGGTTAAAGAGGACTGGCGTCGGGGAGTGTTTATTTAAATAAAAGTTTTTTTGTGCAATTTGTGTTTGTGTTTTTTCTCCTATATAATTCTAGTGATAGTAATGGAAGTGTCTGACAGACTACTATCGCTTGAGTTTTGTGTCAGCCAGCAGTGCTTCTTGTTGCCTAAGGCTGTCACTAACCCCGTGTCACTATTACCCCAGTACCCATCGTATCAGGGGTACTGGGAAGAGCCGGTAATTGTCAGAAGCAGACCCTCTAATGTGAGGGTCTTCTGGAATAGCTGTAGGCTGGTATTTTTAGAATGGGAAGGGACCAGTATCAATGGCTCCTCCCATTCTGATAGTATCATACTGCAGCTGTCGGTTTTACCTTGGCTGGTTATGGAAAATGGGGGAGACCCCACATTGTTTTTTTTCTGATTATTTAACGAGAATCTAAACCTGGGCATCCACTGTAATGATTACAGTGGTTGCCGATTTCAGAATTCTCAATAAATAAATGATTTTTGAGAAAAATAAAGTGGGTTCCCTCCATTTTCCATAACCAATCAAGGTAAAACCGACAGCTGCAGCCTGATACTATCAGATTGGGAAGGTCCATTAACAATGGTCCTTCCCATTCTAAAAATACCAGCCTGCAGTTGCTCCAGAAATGGACCATCACATTAGAGGGTCCGCTTCTGATGGTTACCGACTTTTCCCAATATCCCTGGTGTGTTAGGTATTGGGGTAATAGTGACACGGGGTTAGTGTCAGCCTTGGGGGTGAGAGAAAAATACTGCAGGCTGACACCAAGCTCAAGCGATAGTAATGGGAGGTGTCTGTCAGATACTTCCATTACTAACACTGGAATTAAATGGAAAAAAACCACACAAATTGCACAAAAAACATTTTATTTAAATAAACGCTCCGCAACATCAGCCCTCTTTCACCATTTTATTAAAGAAATCAATCCAACGTTGGGTTGACAATCTAGTGAGCCCGACATAGTCCAAAGGGGAAACCAGTATGAATATAAGAACATTAAAAGAACATGTGAGTACTAAACGCCATCTCCTGCACCCTCTGAAGATCATGACTGTGGCTGATCCTTTGGGGGTGCAGAGTAAGGCGTTCAACCTGTACAATATGATTCTGGGGGTACAGAGCACAGCCGCAGCACAATCTCCAGGAGGATGGTCCTTTGCTCCCCCAAGGAGATTGTAAGCTGCACACTGTACTCCTGTCTCACACCCCTCCCCCACCATTATGTTATGCATGCTAGTGCCTACACAAAATATAACTCCACCCATCACCACATAACCTCTCCACCTATTAACCCATAGTCCTCTCACCTCCACCTATCACTCCACCTATCACCCCCCAGAACCTTCCCACCTATTATCCCATAGTCCTCTCACCTCCCCCCGTTGGTCTGTCTCCTGCCCCCTGAGAGCCAGAACCTTTTCACCAGTACCTATCACCCCATAACCTCCCCACCTGTTACCCTATGTGGAGTTTGTACAGAGGTGGCCACAGGTAGAAAAAAATACTGAATTACTGAAAAAATAGAATTCTAAGATGTTTGTGTGGTACATTTTGTTGGGATGAGTCATGACCAGGAGAAGTCATCATAGTGGTCTGGGCCAGATGGAGAAGAAAAGTGAAAGAGAACAACTTCAGTCATAGAGGATGTCTCTGGTGAGTGCCTGGATGTAACTGCACTGCACTCACTTATATGTCTGCGGAGCCTGTGTACACTGGTATCTACCACTATTGGTAGTAGTGTAATGTTTTAGTTACAGTTTAGTGGTATCTCCCAGCTCTTCTGGATGCTGAATAGGCTATCCAACCTCCAGGAAAGCTGGGTGAAGCCAAAACCCTAATTTAGCTTTCTTCCAGAGCCGTTACAGAGTTAGGTGGAGTGGACGTGTTTTTTGTGAAGGGGGTGTTTCTCACTGTGCAAGAGGGCAGGACCATGCAAATCTTCCTCATGCCCACTTTCAAAAGTTGCCAAGCATGTTTTAAATAGGTCTACGTAAAAGTTTTAATGCATCAAATCCTTTGACCGCAGAAATCATCCTTACCATGGAAAAAAGGTGACGCATTACAATGCACCATGGGAGTGAAATTTGGAATAAAAAAAGACAGGATATTGTCAGCTGTTATTCTGGGATTAGTATGAATTGTGTCTAGAGTTACAGAGGACGTGTTATGTCTCTCATAAAGTAACAGAAAGCTTATCTTTATTGATTTCGACCACTTAAATTTTCTTTCTATTAGTCCTCCTCATTTGCTGCCATTGCTGCTGTTACTTTTGGTGTCCGATATGCTAATAAATGAATAAATAGACAACAGGGCTGTCTCCTCCACTCAGTGTCAAGGGGGGCGTGAAACTGAATTGCCCTGCCAACAATCAAACAGTAGCGATAGTTTCAAAGCTGCTTGATCTCATGAGATTGCTTATGTTGTATGAGATTTTGCTGCTGGGTCTGCTGTGAAACTAGTTGGACTAACTGTACACTGTCAGAGTGGCTTAGGTTTACACCATCCCATGTCAGGTGCTGAAAGTAATAGTGCTGATTGTGTGGTAATGGGGAAGTAGTAAAGGTTAAAGGGGTTGTCTCACTATGAAGATCATAGTTTAAAATGTGGGGACCAAAA
Organism: Phyllomedusa bahiana; assembly: GCA_025379985.1. Lineage (NCBI taxonomy): Eukaryota > Metazoa > Chordata > Amphibia > Anura > Hylidae > Phyllomedusa > Phyllomedusa bahiana. The sequence goes on along the minus strand of JAODAL010007907.1, from coordinate 82,552 downwards.
ATCTAAGGATGTACGTCCTTGGTTACTATTGGCAAAGTGCTACGATTTTAGAGAACGGGCTGGTTTACATGTGCTTAGCAACAGTGTTTGTTTACTGGTCAGGGAAGCATTCTGTCCTGCCCAGGTCGTGCACATGCAAAGGAAAGGCAGTGAAGAGGATGGGCAGGGATGCGTGTATTGGCAGGCAAAGAGGAGAAGCAGTGAAGAGGATACAATACACACAACCCCCCTGCATGTCCTCTCACTGCTTCTCCTCCTTGCCTGCCAATACACACATCCCTGCCCATCCTCTTAACTGCCTTTCCTTTGCATGTGCACGACCTGGGCAGGACAGAATGCTTCCCTGACCAGTAAACAAACACTGTTGCTAAGCACATGTAAACCAGCCCGTTCTCTAAAACCATAGCACTTTGCCAATATTAACCAAGGACGTACATCCTTAGATTTTTGGTCCCCACATTTTCAACTATAATCTTCATAGTGAGACAACCCCTTTAATGGAAAAAATTATCTGCAATCAGAAGACCACGTGGCCGGTCCTCTTATAATAATAATAACAATGAAAAGCTGTGGTTTTTTTTTACATCATTTATATGGGAAAATAGGTAGTTAAAGGGGGTTTCTCCCCACAGTATTATCAAAAACATTGTTATTTTTCTTCCTTTCAGAATTAGGGGGTATCTTATCTTCAGCTTGAGTACACAAACTTTCCTAGGTTACCAACCATTTTTCTGCTCTAGCAATCCTGACCAGGATGGTTGGGATAGTGACATCACTCTCATTTATTTTTAATCAGTGGTACAGGAGCTTGTTTATGCTTGTTACTGACGAACTTGTGTCCTGCTATTGAAACCCTTCCATTACCAATGTCCCTCTAACAGCCAGGAATAGCAGAGCTAATATGCTATCACTGCTGTAGAACCACACACAGCCTGAACAGGAAGTGGGAACCTGGAGCTGGCTGTGAGGAGCAGAGTCTGTTAAACAGCATGGTGAGAACACCCCTTTAAGGGGGCAGGAATCTGAGGTGTTCAGAAATTGTAACTCACATACAGCCTTATTTTATAAAAAAATGTAATACCAAAATGATATATATACTCGAGTATAAGCCGAGTTTTTCAGCACAAAAAATGTGCTGAAAAATGCGACCTCGGCTTATACTCGAGTCACTGTCGGCGGTCGGGCGCTGTGATGGCCCGAGTGCCGACAGGGACGCTTCAGTTATATGCGGCTCATCAGGGAGCGTATATAACTGAAGGCCAAGTCAGCTGACAGCGTCCGGGCACTGCAGTGGCCCAAGCGCTGTCAGCGATCTCTTCCCCTGCATGCGACTCCTCCAGAGCGCATGCAGGAGAAGAGATACCACTGTGGAGCAGAGAGCGAGCGCTCTCTGCTCCGCAGTGGACTCCAGGCGGCCGCAGACTCGCGGCTGTTCGGAGTTTCCGGCACAGGCAGCGTGTGTCATCACGCTGCGTGCGCGGCCTGATGACATCACCCGCCTGTGCCGAGAAGATGCAGGAGAGCGCACGGGAAACCGGACAGCGAGGAGGCGGAGCGGCGAGGGATACGGAGCAGCGGTGATCGAGGTAAGTGTTTTTTTTATTTTAAAACCATACCTATACCTGCCTATAGCCTGTCTATACCTGATAGGGGCACCTATAACCTGCCCATACCTGCCCATACCTGCCTATAGCCTGCCCATACCTGCCTATAGCCTGCCCATACCTGCCTATAGCCTGCCCATACCTGCTAGGGGGACCTATAGCCTGCCTATACCTGCCCATACCTGCCTATAGCCTGCCGATACCTCCCTATAGCCTGCCCAAACCTGCTAGGGGGACCTATAGCCTGCCTATACCTGCCTATAGCCTGCCCATACCTGCTAGGGGGACCTATAGCCTGCCTATACCTGCACATACCTGCCTATAGCCTACCGATACCTGCTAGGGGGACCTATACCTGCCTATACCCTGCCTATATATGCCAGGGGGGCCTATACCCTACCTGTACCTGCTAGGGGAACCTATACCTGCCTATAGCCTGCCTATGAGGACCTATACCTGCCTATACCCTGCCTATGGGGGCAATTACCTGCCTATAGCCTGCCTAGGGGGACATATAGCTGCCTATACCAGCCTATGGGGGACATTAAACTGCCTATACATGCTTATAACCTGCCTATGGGGGACATTAAACTGCCTATACCAGCCTATATCTGCCTATAGGGGACATTAAACTGCCTATACCTGCCTATGGGGGACATTAAACTGCCTATGGGGGACATTAAACTGCCTATATCTGCCTATAGGGGACATTAAACTGCCTATGTAATTTTATTGGTATCTGTTTTTATTTTAAAAATCCCCAGTAGCCGCTGCGTTTTCCACCCTAGGCTTATACTCGAGTCAATACGTTTTCCCGTTTTTTGGGGCAAAAAGTAGGTGCCTCGGCTTATACTCGGGTCGGCTTATACTCGAGTATATACGGTAGTTGTTGTTTTGCTACATAAATGTAACCGATTTTTATAGACAAATTCTGAACGCCTCTAGTACAGTTTCTGATTTAAATTCACATGTTCTGTAATGCATATTATATTACCATATATGCACCTGGACAAAACTGTTTGTCCCCTTTCGTTAAAGAAGGAAAAACCCACAGAGGTTACTGAGATAACCTGAAACTGTCAAATGTAATAATAAATTTAAATTGACTGAAAATAAACTAATGAAAATCAGACATTGCATTTAAATTGTGGCTTAAACAAAAAATAATAATAAATAAATAAAATTGACCTGGTCAAAAATAATGGTACCCCTAGAAACGATTTTAAATATTTTACCATAGGAACATGATAAACTAAGGCGGGACCCATAATTAGCTTTACAGGTGTCTTCAAACTTGTAATCAGTCAGTCTGATTATTTAAAGGGTGAAAAGTAGTCACCGTGCTGTTTGTTATCATGGTGTGTACCACACTGAACATGAATCAAAGGAAGCTAAGGAGAGATCTATCTCAGGAGATTAGAAAAACAATTACAAACAACCATGTTAAAGGTAAAGGCTATCAGACCATCTCCAAACAGCTTGATGTTGATGTTACTACTGTTGCACATGTTACTTAGGAGTTATTACTCAGTCTATTCGACATAGCCAACTTCCCTGAATGTGAACACAAGAAGAAAATTGATGACATATTGAATAAACAGATAATATGAATGGCAAACAGAAAGCCCACAATAAATTGCAAAGAGATTAGAGGTCAATTCCAAGCTCAAGGTATATTAGTATCACATAGCACCATCCCTTACTGTCTTTGCAGAAAGTGATTCTAATTGAAGTTGACTGAGAAAGAATCCACTGTTAAGCTTCTGGGAGAATGTCCTTCAAACAGATAAAACAAGCTCTATGTTCACAGATGCAAAAATGAACTACACAAAGAAAAGGTGCTTAGGGAACACCAGTGGAATTTAATTCTGGGGCCCCACCTGTGGAGTTCATACTGGGGTCCATCAATGGAGTTGATGCTGGAGAGCTACTGTACATGCCTCTTACACTTTGCCTTTGCTATTTGCCTCTTTCTCTCTGCCTTTCTGCCTCTCCCAAGGAAGGTTTCCCTTGTTCCCCTGTGGGCCAGTCTGAGCCTGATTGTACATACTGTGAATCATGGAGTAGACTTGGTTATGTTATGAGGCAGCTTTGGTGCAGTTGGCACAGGGCATCTTGAATCTGTGCCGGGTACAATGAACTTTCAGGACTATCAAGGTATTCTGTCTGGAAATGTGCTGTCCAGTATCTGAACGCTTGTTCTCAGTTGCAGTTCAGTTGCAGTTCATGAGCCCTCCAGATAATGATGCAAAACACAGAGCTAAAAACATCCAAAAGAGGAAAACATTGGACTATTCTGAAGTGGCTTCTATGAGCCCTGATCTAAATAATATTGAGGATTTGTTAAAGGAGTTGAACCAGGCTAGTATGAAAAATAAGGAAAAGCAGCTAAAAAAGGAAAACTACCACTCTGTGGCTTTATTTATTTTAACTCACAGAAAAAAGAGATAATAATAGGAACATAGAAAACCGTCTCACAGATCAAAAGAAAAATTCCTAAAACAATAATCTTTAATAGATATGCATTAAAATAATTATCCTCTATACATAAAATGGCCTAACCATATGCCACTATACAAATATGCAACTGTATATGTATAAAGTACCCGGTGTATATCAGTACCTAGATACAAAAGCAAGTGGACAATGTCTAGCTAATCACAGCAAAAAAGACATTGTACCAAATACCTATTAGCAGGGAGAAGTGCCCCTATAAGAGGGGAAAATATGGTCAAAAATGTGGTCAAAAACTCAGGGTTTCTGAGACCCTTGTCACAAGTAGACTCCGTTGCCCATTGGACCAGTATATACCATATAATAGAAAAAAGCACTATCGCTATCACTATACTAGTCCTATCCAGATAGAGCATTTCGCCCCGAAAAGGGCGCCCCACCTCTCGGGCGACTACCCAAAACAAACTAAATTATACAGTAACAAACATAAAGAACACAGACATAAGTCCCGACGGTTTCCCCAAGATATGGTTCATCAGGGGATAATAATTATACATCTGTAAATGAGAGATGATGATGGTCCAAGTGATGCCATGATGAGGCCATAAGTAAGTGCAGGACAGTATATCACTTATATACCCCCCCTTTAACCAAATAAACTACTCAGCCAATCCAATGCCATTTACTCACCAATGATACAGGAGCAAAGTCCTTGCACATGCTCAATAGCAAAACAAAGACGCCAAACACACATGTTCCGCGCACCTCCGTTCCGCCAAACCGGAAGTGACAAACCGGAAGTGGCAAACCGGAAGTGGCAAAACGAAAGTAATTCACAGCCCCGGCGCCCCAGATAGGAACTAGACTGGGGGAAACGAGTGCAAGCGCGCAGTGCCCCGGTCCCCGCCGCGCAACTAGCAAAACAGTGCCACCGCCGCCCATAAACAAGGGCGCAATCGGGCGCCCCAACTATACAGATAATACGTTGGACAAAATTTAGCATAATGGTGACCAAGTAACAGGAGGCTTATCATCAAGACTCAATATCAGTACACAAGGTTACATTAAATAATCCAATGGATATAAACTACCAATAGTTAAGGCTAAGAAAATTTAAAGTGAGGGGCAGTAAAAACAAAAAAGTTTATAGAAAATATTATATACTCTGACGTTTTGATAATAAAAAAGACTATACCCAACACATGGTTTGATATTCTCAACTGATTACCCTATCAACAGAACCCAAAAGAAAAGGACCAAGAAAACAAAAAAAAAAAAAAAAAAAAAACCTGAAAATTAGGGAAAAAATATTATAAAAAAACCCAAAATTTTGAGGTTTTCGTTAAGACCATCAGGGGTCGTAGTATGTAAATCTGAAAATCCACTCGGTTTATCTTTTTTAAGCAGTCTTGTATCCCAATCACCCCCTCAGGTAAATTTCCTCAGACCTCAATTGATCGAAAATTTCAGATTTTTTGGACATTATTATGACATTCACATAAATGTCGAGTTCGGTGTATCTTCCATGCCTAATGTCCCCTAGAGCTCCCCAAAACACGTCTTCTAAATTGTCTCTTAGTCTTTCCAACATATCCTAACGGGCAAGTACAACTGCATAAAAATAAATGACTCCTTCACTCTTACAGTTGGAAAAATCTCTCTTCACAAATGTACGATTGATTTAAAATCAGTGAAAGTCTTTGACTGCTCAATAAATGGACATGCCACACAGTTTGTCCCCACACCGAAAGGTACCCTAGTGGTTGTCGATCCACCAGGTCCCTGTTTTTTTAGGTGGGGGTATTATAAACTATGCACCAGTTCTATCCCTCAATGATTCTTCCTTTCCTGAATGTAATTCTGAGGAAAATCGGGGAGGACATCTTCAAATCCTGATCGACTCAAGATACCCCAGTATCTAGAAATACAGCCCTCTCGCTAATTCGTGGCCCTGATCAAAGTTTGCCACGATCCGCATAGTTTGATTTGTGGGGGAACTTGCTGTCCTTGTCCACACCATTGAGCAGTCCTCGATCAATCACTTTCAAGTGCCTTGACAAATGCCTCATCAATGACTTTTTCAGGATAATCCCGATCCACAAACCGTTTTTTAAGGTCCCTTGCTTGGAACAAATAGTCTCCTTTCCTGGAGCAGTTTCTCCGAACTGGGAGAAACTGCCCCTTTTGTATACCCCTTTTTAAAGGGCCCTAGGATGGAAAACTCTCCCACCGGAGGAGACTATTGTCGCGGTTGGTTTCCGAAAGGTTTTTGTATGTAGATTGCCAGATTTATCTTTAATGATATAAAGATCCAAAAAAGGAAGGCACACGGAGAGGCAAGAGCATTGGGTGTTGATTTCTCGGATTTGCCTGACATTAGATTACTTGCGAGTTTATCTGACATGGAGACGGGACATAACACAGCGAGACCTAAGAGTAAAACTATGCTCCAGCTATACAAAGTCCAGAGATTGACTGTTTTTAAAACTTGTCAGTCAGGACTTGGAGAAATTGAGTGTTGGTTCATCTAAACATAATCTTACGTATTCCCAACTTAAGGCACTTAGAGATCTGGAAATGATGACAGCATTATCTGTAAGCCATCGGATAAGGGCGGGAATCTAGTAGTGTTGGATCATTCTAAGTTTTATTAGCTTTATGTAGCGATATTTTGACATGTGATCCTACACCTTCCTTCTGTCGGGAAAGCTAGAAGAAATTTTGACACGGGCCCCTTGACAGAGGTTGATCTCAGCTAATGAGAGTAAATTTATATACCTAAACATCCGGTTTATCCCTTGTTTTTATGCCCTACCTAAGATACATAAGGGAAATGACTCCATTAAAAGGACGCCCAATAGTGTCAGGTGTGGATTCCTTGTCTCAGAATGTCAGCATTATATTGATAACATCCTGAAAGAATTTGTGTATGCTTTGCCATCATTCTCAAGGACACCCCTGATTTGTTGAGAAGATTGGAAGGACTGACAGTTGAGGGCCCACACTAAGCTCGCCTCCATTGATGTAGAGGCTCTCTCAAATAGCAGCATCCCGCATGATTGTGGGGTGCGTGTTGTAGAGTATTTCCTTCTATTTAGGGGTATACATCTTAGAGAGCATAATCAACTTGTCCTACAGCTGTTTTCGTTTCGTCCTAAACCCACAATTTTTTCATTTTTAATTTGGGAATATCTTCCACCAGCTCAGGGGTTATGCTATGGGGGGGCCCGTGTGCTCCCCCGTATGCAAATTTATTTCTGGGCTGGTGGGGCTACCATTGTGGTTTAGTGACAATGACCTACCCATACGGACAATATCCCGTTTTGGGGTAGGTAATTTTACATATCCCAAATTTGTGAATGGGAGACGACGTTGAGCGTTTGAAAGCCAAATTATTGTTGGCATGAAATTCACTTCAGTATTGATGACGTGTGCCTTCCTTTTTTGGATCTTTATATCATTAAAGATAAATCTGGCAATCTACATACAAAAACCTTTCAGAAACCAACGCGACTAATAGTCTCCTCCGGTGGGAGAGTTACCATCCTAGACCCCTTTAAAAAGGGGTATACCAAAGGGGCCGTTTCTCCGAGTTCCGAGAAACTGCTCCAGGAAAGGAAACTATTTGTTCCAAAACAAGGGACCTTAAAAAACGGTTTGTGGATCGGGATTATCCAAAAAAAATCATTGATGAGTATTTGTCAAGGCACTTGAAAGTGATAGATCGAGACTGCTCAATGGGTGTGACAGGGCAGCAAGTTCCCCCACAAATCAAACTATGCGGATCGTGGCAAACTTTGATCAGGCCACGAATTAGCGAGAGACTGTATTTCTAGATACTGGGGTATCTTGAGGTCTGATCAGGATTTAAAAGATGTCCTCCCTGATTTTTCCTCAGATTACATTCAGGAAAGGAAGATCATTGAGGGATAGACTGGTGCATAGTTTATATACTCCACCTAAAAAAACAGGGACCTTTGGTTGATCTGACAACCACTAGGTACCTTTCGGTGTGGGACAACTGTGTGGCATTTCCATTTATTGAGCAGCAAAGACTTCCCCTGATTTTAAATCAGATCGTACATTGTGAAGAGAGATTTTTCCAACTGTAAGAGTGAAGGGGTTATTATTTATTTATGCAGTTGTACTTGCCCGTTAGGATATGTTGGAAAGACTAAGAGACAATTAGAAGACGAGTTGGCGAGCATCTAGGGGACAATTAGGCATAGGAGAGATACACCGACAGCTCGACATGTATGGGGAATGTCATAATAATGATCCAACACATCTGAAAAATTTTTGATCATTGAGTTTGTGAGGAAATCACCTCGAGGGGGTGATTGGATACAAACTGCTTAAAAAAGAAACCGAGTGGATTTTCAGATTACATACTACGACCCCTGATGGTCTTAACGAAAACCTTTCAATTTGCTGTTTTTTATAATATTTTTATAATTTCAGGTTTTTTTTTTTTGTTTTGTTTTCTTGGTCCTTTTCTTTGGATTCTGTTGATAGGGTAATCAGTTGGAAATATATACCATGTGTTGGTATAGCCCCTTTATTATCAATACTGTCAGAGTATATAATATTTCTATAATCTTTTTTGTTTACTGCCCATCACTTTTTTTACTTAGCCTTAACTATTGGGAGTTTATATCCATTGGATTATTTAATTTTAACCCTTTTGTACTCGATATTGAGTCTTGATGATAAGCCCCTGTTACTTTGGGCACCATTATGCTATTGTGTCCAACGTTTTTATCTGTATAGTTGGGGCCCCGATTGCGCCCTTGTTTATGGGGCGCGTGTGCACTGTTTTGCTAGTTGCGGGGGGGGGACCGGGGCACGTGCGCGTTTTCACTCGTTCCGCCAGTCTAGTTCCTATCTGGGGCGCTGGTTGTGAATTATTCGTTTTGCCAAATTCCGGTTTGGCGGAACGGGAGGCGCGCGGAACATTGGTGTTGGCGTCTTTGTTTTGCATTGGAGCATGTGCAAGGACTTTGCTCCTGTATCATTGGTGAGTAAAGTGGCATTGGATTGGCTGAGTAGTTTATTTGGTTAATAGGGGTGGGTATATAAGTGATATACTATCTGGCACTTACTTATGGCCTCACAAAGGCATCACTTGGACCATCATCATCTCTCATCCACAGATGTATAATTATTATCCCCTGATGAACCATATCTTGGGGAAACGCGTCGGGACTTATGTCTGTGTTCTTTTTGTTTGTTACTGTATAATTTTTTGTTGTTTGGGTGAGTCCGCCGAGAGGTGGGGTCGCCCTTTTCGGGGCGAGTGCTCTATCTGGATAGGACTAGTATAGTGATAGCGTAGTGCTTTTTCTTTTTATATGGTATATTTCTGGTCCAATGGGGCAAGGAGTCTACTGTGACAAGGTCTTCAGAACCGGGGAGTTTTTGGGCCACATTTTGACCATATTTTCCCCCCCTCTATAAAGGGGGACTTCTCCCTGCAATTTGGGATTTGGTACAAAAGTCTTTTTTGCTTGATTAGTTAGACATTGGGCCACTTTCTTTTGTATCTAGGTACTGATATAACCGGGTACTTTATACATATACAATTGCATATTTGTTATAGTGGGGCCCTTTTTTATGTATAGAGGTAAATTATTTTTAATGCATATCTATTAAAGATTATTGTTGTAGGAATTTTTCTTTTGATCTGTGAGACTTTATTTATTTTAACACACAAAGGAGATCGAATACGTAAAACAAAACTAAACTCATAAAATTCATAACTTAGTGCTTTATTAAAATACTATTCCCGCTTCAGGACAAGTAGCATATCCACTAGTGTTTACACATCCCTCCATTGAACTCTATAGAACATCTCTGGATATGGAAATGGAAAACGCTAAAGATACAAAAGTCCTGTTAACTCTTCTTTATTACTACTTTATTAGTAGTTAAACCTTCTCGAGCTTTTAAGGTTTAATTAAAACTAGAGTTATATTTTCAAGGGTTACATTAAGCACAGTAAACATTGCACTTAGTGGTATAAAGCCATTTCTGTGCACTGTCTCTAAGTTCATCTTTATAAGTGCACTAAATAGAATTTAAATAGAACTGTACACCACAAGGGAATTCAAGGTACTTACCATGGTGGGCTATTGAAAAGAATATTATGTTCAGTCTTCATTTTAGCTGTTATTTAAAGCATTCTATGAATTCATGCATTTGGTATAGTCACTCTCTTTTTTTCTTGGCCATATTCATGAATAACCTTACACCATCTTATTCCAGTGGGCAGCACAAAAGTCCGGCCAATAAATCACTAAACCATTGCCGTCTCTATTCTTCTACTGTGAGCTGCAGGGAACATTTCTTCTAACCCTGGTTCTCCTCCTGTTAATGCTTAGTTCAACTTTTTACCTGTCCCACAAAGAAATCCATTAAATTGGAATAACACTTGTTATATGTCTTCTTCTTACTTATTAAACCGTGTCCTCTGGAAATCTCAGTCAGTGTACACCAACTCAGCAGGACTTAGTGAGTCATGGGTTAGCTACTGCTTACTCCACCATTTATTTGATCACTTTGCTGCTTCACTTTCTGTTTTGTGAAACTGGTCTCCTTGCAGCTGTGCTCAATTTCTGATTTTATTACCTCTCCTCTCCCACTTTTTAAGTGCAACCTTCTCTTTTTTGTTATTAAAAATTTCCTTCTCAGAACAAACAAGTCTATCACTCAAACAGAAATCTTCATATCATTAACACTTATAGAAGCTCTAAAGCTTTCATTGTTCAAAATTTCTTCCTCTTCCAGTCCCATCTGACTGTCAAAGATTACAATAAGGCTCTCAAAAGTGCCCGGAACAAATTACCCCTACCACACACTCTAAAACTGACACAAACATTTGAAACCACAACTTAACCTTGTATTCTTCAGCTGTGCTCTACGTAAGCTCAACTTCTGTGGAGAAAATCACGTCAGCAGATTATGCTGAAATTTACCAATCTGCCCTTACCATGCCAAACAAATTCTACCTCTAATATCCTCGCTACCTAAGAATCTTAAATGTCACTCATACGTTTATTCCTTCATTAGTTCTTAGCACAAGAAAACCTGATCCCTTATAACATACTTAAAATTGATAACATCCTCCAGGAAATTAGCTCTCAATCCCTACAAAGCCCCAATCCTCCTTGTTCCAACACTTCCTCTTCTTTGCTTTCAAAATTTCACTGAACAACAGATCACAAGGCATTATGGGAAGCCCACAGCGCCCTCTGTTGGTTGTAACAAATCCTCAATTTGCTTTTGACCCACCGAGTCTTGAGAAGCAAAAAAGGATTTTTTTAGCCAAGCTAGTATCTCTCATCTACAGACACGTTGTTCGGTGCTCTCCTTAAGGAGGAATCTTCCCTTCCTGAGCTACCCGATGCCTCCCAAAACAGCCAGCCAGTATCTTCTCTACTCTGCACTGAAGAGGGACAAAAATCCCGAAAACAGCGTTGTCTGTAGATGAGAGATACTGGCTTTGCTAAAAATCCTTTTTCGCTTTCTCAAGACTCGGTGGGTCAAAAAGCAAATTGAGGATTTGTTACAACCAACAGAGGGCGCTGTGGGCTTCTCATGCCCTCTTTTCCCATAAGCTTGTGATATGCAGATGCTAAGTAAGGGTCGAAAAGGCAAAACATAAACTCTAAAAGCCTTCGTCTCGGTGCTCTCCTTAAGAAGAGATCTTCCCTTCTGACTGAACAACAGAAGAAGACTCCTATCTTCTTCTCACTTTACTACCTGCATTAATGATTTTATTTCCTTATAACCCATCTAGTCACTCTTCCCTATTGTCACTTGTTAACTGTCTTAAATATTTAACCTCTCTCTTTTTTCTAATATCTTCAAGGCAGGGATTAAATATGTTACACCAGTACTAATAAAAGTACAGCGTTCTGAATTATTAACAGTGCTAAGACCCAAGTAAATACTTACAGAAGTCAAACACCCACTGATCAGAGTACAGACCATGATTTTTCTAAACCTAGTAAATTCTTTAAGTCCAAAAATCACAGTGAGAGAACAAAAAAAAAAAAAATATTCTAAAATATAACTTTTACTCGGTATACATTAAAATTAACTAAATCTTGTGCTGATACACCAAAAGAAAACACCACAGTCTAATATCTCCTAGAGAAACCTCAGTCCCTATATAACATCAATGAAAGATACTGTACATTAATGTTAACACTAGGGGCCACATGTATGAAACGGTTTTGGTCTAAAACTCACTTTTTTTCCCATAGAAACCTATGGGGAAAAAGGTGAGTTTTAGACCAAAACCGTTTCATACATGTGGCCCTAGGAGTGAATATACCTCCTTCGTAGAGTAATCGCCCCGATAGGAGCATCTAACAGAATACATCACTGCTAGGTATGTTTTGTTATCATCTGTTATATGCCGCTGTAATAGTCTTTGTGGATTTATGTCCATTTGGACCCCTGATGAGCCCTCTCTAATGTTTTTGGGGGAAACGCGTCCGGTTATGGACAGAAATTGTATTATATCTACTAAGAACAATAAGCTAGAATGATTTTATTGTACTGTATTTTTTCTCCTAGATTTGCCAGATATTGTATTGTGAGTTGAGAATGTTATTGGTAGGAGGCATATCCTTGGTACCCGTATAGGGAATATCCTTTCCTAGTGTTTACATTGGGATGTGCCTTCATTAGGTGGGGCCGTCCCTATCGGGGCAATTACTCTACTAAATGAGGTATATTCACCCCTAGTGTTAACATTAATGTATCTTTCATTGATGTTATATAGGGACTGAGGTTTCTCTAGGAGATATTAGACTGTGGTGTTTTCTTTTGGTGTATCAGCACAAGATTTAGTTAATTTTAATGTATACCGAGTAAAAGTTATATTTTAGAACTGTTTTTTTTTTTTGTTCTCTCACTGTGATTTTTGGTCTTAAGTAACCCAAGTAGCTAAAATAAAGAGTAGGTCTGTGATTATAAATTCTTTAAGTCCTAAATCCTATCTTCTTCTAACTCTTTAAATTTGGTGTGCCCTTAAATAACTCAGCACAAAGCCATCAATTTCTAAACCTCTGGCAATCAAAGTGAGTACACCCTAAGTAAAAATGGAAAAATTGTGCCCATTTTGCCATTTCTCCCCTACAGTGTTATGTGACTTATTAGTGGTACAAGGTTTCAGGTGTGAATGGGCCGCAGGTGTGCTAAATTTTAGGTTATCGCTCTCATACTCTATCAAGGTGGTCACTGGAAGTTCAACATGGCACCTCAAAGCAGAGAACTGTCTGAGGATCTGAAAAAAAAGAATTGTTGCTCCACGTAAAGATGGCCTTGGCTACAGGAGGATTGCAAACGCCCTGAAACTGAGCTGCAGCATTGTTTTACAAGACAGGTTTCACTCAGAACAAGCCTTGCTATGGTCGACCAAAGAAATTGAGTGCTGGTGCTCAGTGTTATATACAGAGATTGTCTTTTCAAAATAAATGAGTGCTGCCAGCATTGCTGCTGAAGTTAAAGGGGTGGGAGGTCAGCCTGTCAGTGCTCAGACCACATGCCGCATACTGCATCAAACTGTTCTGCTTGGCTGTCATCCCAGAAGGAAGCATCTTCTAAAGACGATTTATACAAAAGCCCAAAACAGTTTGCTAAAGACAAGCAGACTAAGGACATGGATTACTGGAACCATGTGCTGTGGTCTGATGAGAACACGATAAACTTATTTGGTTAAGATGGTGTCAAGTGTATGTGGTGGCAACCAGGTGAAGATTACAAAGTCAAGTGTGTCTTGCCTACAGTCAAGTATGTTGGTGGGAGTGTCATGGTTTAGTGCTGTATGAGTGCTGCTGGCTGTGGGGAGCTACAGTTCATTGAAGGAACCATGAATGCCAACATGTATGGTGACTAGGGATGATCGATACTATCGACAAAAGTTGAAATCGGCACAATTTTTAAGTTTATTGGAATTTTACGGTGACGCAGTCGTTTCTGTGAAAATCTTAAAGATAATCGTTATCACATTTACTGTCGTGCCTTTTTCACCGTTTCCTGTAATTTTGGTGGCCAGCAATCAGCTCAGAGCATAGAGGGAGGTGAGGGAGGTATACGACGTCAGCTGTGGGCGGTGTATGAATCTCATTAGCTGCAAAAATCACATGACCTCGTTTTATGTATACAACTGCATTTCCTGATCAGTCTCATTCTTACACTATCTCACTACAGAGCAACACGTCTCACTGCCTGTCCCAATAGCTGTTGTCACAGCTCAGAGACACAGTCTTTTTTTGTACAGAAAACCATCCTTGTAGCTGTGAAGCTTAGGATATAGCTACATTAGAGAATTTTAGTTCTCATTTAGAGAGAGACTTTTAAAAACATCTATTGCTCTGTGCAGCAGCGGGGAGGGTTGGTGGGGGTTTTGGAAAGGAGGGGGGATGATGTGCAGCCCAGCCTGTCCTGTCCTGAACTGGCATTGAAATAGCAATTTTTTGTAACACTTTTTGGCCAGCAGACCTCCCAACTGAGGTGAAATTGTCCCTTTTGTTTTTGCAGTTCTATTGGTGTCTGTGCGTCCTATTTTGTCACAAATAGCCCCCCTGTGCGCAAATTGGGTTACAGATATTTTATAGTAACTGGTGCCTGTTGTCAGTGGTGCCAAAACCGCCATATGTAATTCATATAACTTTTAAATAGTTCTATTGAAGTCCATGCGTCTCAGTTTGGCAAGTAGCGCACTTGTCCGCAAATTTGGTTACAGATATTTCATAGTAACTAGCACCTGTTGTCAGTGGTGCCAAAACTGCCATATCTAATCCATAGAACTTTTAAATAGTTCTATTGTAGTCCGTGCATCTACAGGACAGGTATAATAATAGTTTCTTCCGGCACTTTTTAATCTGAGGGTCCATAAGGGCAACTGTGTGGATTTTGCGGTCATGCTGCATTAAAGGACAGGGATAGTCAATGTCCATTTCACTAAAATAGTGGTTCAATACTTGTTTCTTCCAGGCACTTTTTATTCTGAGGGTCCATACGGGCATCTGTGCAGGTTTTGGGGTCATGCCGCTGTAAAAGACAGGGATAGTCAATGTCATGTTTACTAAAATAGTGGTTCAAATACTTGTTTCTTCCGGCACTTTTTATTCTGAGGGTCCATCAAGGACATCTTTGCTGGTTTTGGGGTCATGCCGCTGTAAAAGAAACTAATAGTAAAGGTCTTATTGAAAAAAGCGTATTTCCCACGCTTCAAAGCCATCAAAATGAACAGCGGTTACTGGGTGTCTACCCTCCTTGATCCACAGGAATTTCAGACAAGGCTCATTGACTAACTGGACACCCTAGGGCCCTGCCAGCTGAACCTCCACGTTCCCTGTTGGGACGTTCTTGCTGCCACCATATATGTGACGAGATGTTGGTCCCTGGTGCAAAAACTGATAGAGGTCTCCTGCCAGTTTCCATGTGCCATTTCCAATACCAGTGTCTTGTTTTGTGTGTGAAAGGGGCCCCTTTGCAGCTGCTACTGCTGTACCTGCTGTGGTTACGCCGTCCTGTTTTCGGTTAGCCATTGAACATAATGAATTATTTTAGCATATGTAGCACGTATCAAGTTTACTGTTGTAAATTCCAGCTTCTCCTCACCTGTTTGGGTGTAAGAATGAAGCTGTTGTTCCTCTCCCATAGACTTTAATGGTCATCGGCGATAATCGACTATCGTCATGATAATTACAGATATCGACTATCGACTCGATAACGATTGTTGACACAATCGCTCATCACTAATGGTGACATACTGAAGCAGAACATGTTCCCCTTCCTTCAGAAACTGGGCTGCAGGGCAGTATTCCAATATGATAATGACCTCAAACATACTTCCAAGACAAAAACTTCCTTGATAAAGAAAATGAGGTTAAAAGTGCTGGACTGGTCAAGCATGTCTCCAGATTTAAACGCTATTGAGCATCTGTGGGACATCCTCAAATGGAAAGTGGAGGAGTTCAAGGTCTCTAACATCCACCAGCTACGTGATGTCATCATGGAGGAGTGGAAGAAGATTCCAGTGGCGACCTGTGGAGCTCTAATGAACTCTATGTCCAAGAGAGTTAAGGTAGTGCTGAAAAATAATGGTGGCCACACTAAATATTGACACATTGGGCACAATTTGTCCATTTTCACTTAGGGATGTACTCACTTTTGTTGCCAGCGGTTTAGGCATTGATGTTGAGTTATTTTTACTAAATTTACAGTGTTTTACAAGCTAGCCACTGACTACTTTACATTGTATCAAAGTGTCATATCTTCAGTGTTTTCCCATGAAAAGATATAACACCATATATACAAAAATGTGAGGGGTGTACTCACTTTTGTGAGATACTTTACATTCACCATCTGGGGGCCCTATGTGGGATCCCTTTGCAACTGTCTAGTGTTCATTATGGATAAGATGGGTTAAATACTCTGCAATGTCTGATTTTATGTACACATGTACCCTTTGAAATGTGAACCAGTGAGGACTGTGGTGTTATATTATAAATATTATGATTATTTTTATTATCATACTTATTATTATCATAGAGCACAGAGTCCTGCTTTTGTGCTTTTAAACAAAACTGCCAAATTGGGTGACAGTATAACAGTATCATTCTCAGATATGGCAGCCCTAGTGAATACTACTCTCTGTAACAGCTGGAAGAACAACTCAGCTAGTAGTTAGGGGAATGGTAATGCATGTAAGACAAGACAGACATTATGGAAATTCTATCATCAGGAAGACAGATAAAATAATTTGTCTCCAAGAAAACCCCAACCATATGGTTTGCTGCCTCACTGCTGCTACGGCGTGGCATGTGGTAGGAGACCATTAGGAATAATTTTGAAGAACTACAGAAGTTTTTAAGCTGAAGGATAGGACCACCAAGGTTGTATGCACTGAAATACTGCCTGTGCCAAGTGCAACCCAGGAAGACATCAGTATGTTAGGAACCTGGAGAGCATCTGACATGTCTGTTTCAGTAAATATTGTTTTCCATGTGAAGTAACAATTCTGGAGCATCTTCTCTTATAACTCTGTGTTGTGTTGTTCCTCTGTTATTCCTCCTATACATTCATTACCAGTCTATAAGCTGGATGTTACCAAATATTAACACCCCATCTAACTGATTCAGTAAGGCTCTGCACACTTAATGAGGATTTCTTGTCAGAGTTCAAGCGGATTCCGCCATTGATTTCAATAGAATCTAAGAATTGTAGTTCATCTGAAGCGTATTATCGGCATGTGGCTTTCAAAGCCAACATGTGGTCAAAAAACAAAGACCATGCTCATTCTTTAGTCATATTCCAAAACATGGAAATTTACTATTGCTGTCAATGGGATGACTAATATTCTTATGGATATTATTCTTGGACAATGCAGTTTTCAATGGATTGAATTTTACTCTGTTGCATGAACGTCCCCTAATACATTTCTAGAAAGCATAACAGAAGAAAAGCACTAAAAAGTGCTGTGTAAACAATGAAGAAGACAGTTCAAGGAGTCCTCATGCCCCTTCAAACAGCTGGTTGTCAGGGGTGCTAAGAGATGGACCCCTATTATATTAAAGAAGTGGAATATCCTTTAAAGACTGTGTTTTCATTATTAAAGGGATCCTGTCACAAAGGTTAAGCCACCCTTGCTGAGGACAGCACAAGCTAGTGACAGACATGCTGTCTCCAGCACTATGTCTTACTCTGTACAGTAGTTTCAGAGCATTTAATGCTCAAATTTGGGAGTTTTCAGCCTGTTCTGCCAGAAAAGAGTCCTCTTAATTCATGAGAAGGGGTTAACCCTTCTGGCCACAGATGGGCAGGGCTAATGCCTGCTCATGAATAAGCTGGATTCTTTTCTGGCAGAACAGGCTGAAAACTCCCAAATTTGAGCATTAAATGCTCTGAAACTACTGTACAGAATAAGGGATATGGCGCTGGAGACAGGATGTCTGTCACTAGCTTGTGCTGTCCTTACCGAGTCCAGCATAACCTATGTGACAGGTTTCCTTTAATGTCACAAAGCCCACTGACAGCAGCAGTGACATTTTCAGTTTTGCCAGATTACATGAACGTAACATTGCATTGCGAGATGTCATATTACAATTACATAGCTAGAGCTCAACTACTGGGTCATGTAACTCAAATTTCAGGTACTATAATGAAATTGGCAGAAATGTAGCTTTTTGTTTGGTTATTAACAAAGTACAAATCATGTAAACAAGAGGAACATAGGTATGGTAAAGTGCTTATGAAGCTGATCAACTAATGTTACGAGATCCTGTAATATGTGGATGGATGCTCAATTTATGTAGCGTTGACTCTGTTACTGATTACACATGTAACCTACTGTATGTTATGAGACGAGCCTTGGTAAAAACAAGCTTTAGACCTAACCTTGGCCATCATGACCAAAGAAGGTTTCAACTTGTACTGCATGGACAGAATGTAGACTTGTTGCCAGCAATGAACCAAACCCAAATATATATAATCATAAATACAGAATTTTATAAAAGAAAAAGTTACAAACCTACTCGAAACAGGTTAAAAGAACGTTCACCGTGAGTAAGATATCAATTGTTATGTCTTTCACTCATCTCTCATTTCTGACACACCAGTCCCAGGCTTTGTCAAATTTCATGTTTTCTTATAATATATGCTTAGAGTCCAAGGAAGACATAATTATATTTAAGGTTGTATAATAACTAGTGTTGTGGCTCAATAAAATTTCTCTGAATGCAATAAGTTTTGCAGACCTTTATTTTTTTATTTAACTTAATGTTCTTGGGGGATGCTTTAAAATATTTTTAAAAAATATGCTCTTTATTTAATTGGTATTATATGGGTTACTTTTAAATAGGGTTTAGTCATTTCAGTATGTTAAGTGCTAAAATGTTGAGGTGTAGTCCTTGTGTCTTTATTGCCCTTGCACTGCATAGAGTTCTGTGTTTTTGTGTACAATCAGAGGCATAAATTAAAGTTCTTATAACCCCAATGCAAAATCTGTAAAAGGGCCGTGTCGGTCAAGTGTTTTTTTATGATACTGGTGTCTAGGGAGGACCCAACAGTACATACTCGTGATTCTATGGATAGAATGTACAAATAAAGCTAGCGTACATAGTTTGGCCAGTACAATCACTGTTTGAATGTAGGTTTTAAAAACAACATTGTTTTAAACCATAGTAGACGCTTTGGGTGGCTATTAGATTTTTGGCTCTTTAGTCTTTAGTGTCAAGCATAGGTGTTGATCTGCTTGTAACCATTAAACTAGTATAAGAAGGTATGTTTTTCACCATAGGATAATGGTCTCCGACCAGTGGCTCTCTAGTTGTTGGATTCTAGACTACTGAAAAACAGAATTACCTATTTTAAATTTTGTGAAAAGTCTTTGAAAACAACAGATGATAGAAGACTGACAGAGGTTAGGTCCATAACTGCATTGATATCTGGTTCCGTTACATGATGGACACCAACAATGCTCCAATGGACCCATGGCCATTTTTTTTTATTGAACCTGAACTGAACCTTCCAAGCAGATATGAAACCTGACCTGGAAAACCAGAAGTGCAGTACAGAGTCTTCAAACATAATAAGATAGTCAAACCCGGCTCTATATGCTCTCAGAGGGTAGCTAGGCATAGACCAGGAAGGCAAATGTTTATAGATTTTTAATATTGTGGAGGAATGCTGAACACAAACAGAGGCAAATGATAGATGAAACCCTTTACTGACATGGACCATGTGGCCAAGGGTTACATGGGCAGTGATCTGATAGCAGGTAGAGCAGACCAACTATGGCATGGCAAATTAGGGTTGAGTAACTGGTGTAAACTCATCCAGATCTCAATGCAGTAGGTTCTTATGATTCTGTCATTACAGAAGCAAAAAGTCATAGACTAGACCTAGGTTCACATATAAGATATCCGAGATGTTAAATACAAAGACTTTATTGAGGAGTTTCACACTGTTAAACCTTTCTTACAACCTTTGTTCACCTCTTTAAGTATCTAAAACATTTGCTTCCTTATTCTAGGCTGAAATTATATTTTCACTTCACATCACAATGAAAACCTTGGACTGGTAAATGTAGCAGGAAAGACAATATAGAACAACATTCCTCTAATTCTCATAATATTCAAGCAAGCATTTTCATTGAAGCTTATAAAATGTTTTGTGCATGAAGTGGCTTCTCCAGAATGGCATTTACCCAATGACAGCTGATGGCATTATTATTTCGGAATATCACCGTAAGGCCATAATAAGATTTGATTCTCTACACTTATGAACAAAAATACTGGATACAATGTTTTCATATTGTGCTAAATAATAGAGGTGATAGTAAAATGCAAACACATAAAGAAAGTCAAATCAAAGACACAGAGATATGGGGAGATAAAGTCAGTGAAAAGCAGAGCTGCCAGGAGGAAGTGGTGGGTGGAAAGCTAACATTTGTGTCACTCCTCCCCCAACATCCAGTCATACCACTATTCATATAGCTTTAGTACTGATCATTCTGCTCCTTAGCAACTAGCAACTGTAAGCTGGGATAATAAGCACAGAAATTAGGCAGGAAAATAAGGTTAGCACAGGAGTCAGTATTCCTCACAAACAAATGACAACTGCCAGAACCCATTTCCACTATATTACTGAATACTAGCAGACAGATTCTGACATCTATGTGCAAATTAAACCATAAGAGCTTGGAACATACACAGACCAGAGTCACATCATCTTTATTTCATCCGGGTTTCCATGGAAATGAATTATACACAGAAAGCCTGATATGCATAGTATACCCATCATCTTATGATCTGCTTATGAACAACATAGGAGTATGGAGTGCTAAATGTATGAATGTAACAACCAGGAACCTGGCATGTAAAGGGAATCTGTTAGGTGGTTGCTGATATCTTATCTGAGAGCAGATTTTGATAGGGGGAGGGAAGCAGAGTTCTGGAATACATAGAGTTATATGATCTGGCATTTTACCATCTCCTTTAAACACGCTACCATCACACCCATTCTTGAAAAAACATCTCTTGACCCCTTCTGTCTGTCCAACTACCGCCCTATCTCACTGTTTCCATTTGCTTCTAGACTCTAAATTTGGAGAAACTAAATCTAAATGTGGAGAAAACTGAATTTATCATCTTTTCACTGTCTCACTCAATCCCCCCTCCTGATCTCTCTATCACTGTCAATGGCTCTATACTTTCTCCGGTCCCACAAGTCCGCTGCCTTGGGATAACCTGTATCTCCTCTCTGTCTTTCAAACCACACATCCAAGCCCTCACCTCTGCCTGCTGCCTCCACTTGAAAAATATCTCTCATATCGGCTCATTCCTTAATTTTGATACTGAAAATGCTAGTCCATGTCCTTGTCATCACTCACCAAGACTACTGAAACAACCTTCTATGTGGCCTCCCATCTAGCCTTCTTGCTCCCCTCCAAACCATCCTCAACTCTGCTGCCCTCCTTATCCACCTCTCTCCTCACTATTCCTCTGCCTCTCCACTCTGCCAATCCCTACACTGGCTACTCATTGCCCAGCGAATCCAGTTCAGGTTGCTTACTATGACCTACAAGGCTCTCCATAACCTCTCCCCTCTTTACATCTCTGCCTTAATCTCTAGATACCTCCCCTCACGCAATTTTCTCTCCTCACAGGACCTTCTTCTCTGCTCTCCTTTTATCAGCTCCTCACACAACCATCTCCAAGACTTCTCCAGTGCTTCCCCCATACTCTGGAACTCACTGCCCTAACACATCTGACTCTTCTCCACTTTCACCTTCAAAAGCAACCTGAAAACCCATCTCTTCAGGATAGCCTATAACTCACAATAACCCTGCAGCCACTAACCCCCACAAACATGTCTGCCCCTCACCTTCTGTCTCTTTCCCCCTTCCTTGTAAATTGTAAGCCTTCGCGGGCTGGGTCCTCTCTTCCCCTCTGTACCAATTGTTAGTCATTTATCATCATCATTGTACTTGTTTGGCGTAACTTATGTGTGTAACTCCCCTCGAATGTACAAGACTCTGGAATCAATGACGCTCTAAAATAAATAATAATAATAAAAATGATGGAGGGAGAGAAGCTAAGCTCTGAGATATATAGGGTTGAATGATTGGGAGCAGGATTGCTGAGTAAAAAATAGAGAAAACACAGACCTGACATTTAAATGGTTTGTGCCATGAAAAACATTTATCCAAGGAAGAGGTAATAAATGTCTTATCAATTCGGGTCACGTTGCTGGGACCCCCACCAATTGGTAAAACGGGATCTCCAAAACCTTGTCCTTTCTTGTTGTGCAACCACAGCAAGAAAGGGTATGAATGGAGCAGCAGTTGAATATGAGCATTGATGCTCCATTTACAGTCAATGGGAGCAATGAAGGTAGCCCAGTACGGTGCTCAGCTATCTTTGTCGCTTTTATAGACTTTGCATGGGGCAGCAGTTTTACAGTTCGATTGCTGCTCCATTCATACCCTTCCCCACTGTGCAAGCACAGCGAAGAGGGTCAAGGACCCTGTTTCAGCGATTCCTGGGGGACCCCCAGCGATCAGGTATTTATCACCAATCCTGTGGATAGATGATGGATATCTTTTCTTTTACAACCCCTTTAAAATACTGTTTACCCCATCCACATACTGTGATTGACCGCTTTTCCTGTATAAGTATGTAAAGAGCATACTGTCAATCACTGTATGTGGGTGTGGAAAGCAGTAGTTTCACTATTTTCGCTGCTTTATACTTAGTAATACTGCTAAAAAAAGGTTCAGCTTCTCTCCCTCTCACATTCTGCTTTCAGATAGGGCAGCATAAACCACTTGGCAGGTTTCCTATAACTCTTTAAAGCTGCAGATATTAAAACAACATAGTCAGTTTAACTGCAGTCCTGTGTAAAAACACAGATAATGCAAACTTGAGTATATTACATTTACACTCAATGTTCCCCCTGCTACTATAAAGGAGGCCCTGGTGCATAAATATGACTTTTCTATTATAAATGAGTCCATAGTGCACAAATATGATTTTTCTATTAATAAAGAGCCCCTGGTGCACAAACTTTTATATTATAAGTGAGGCATTGGAGCACAAATATGACTTTTCTGTCATGATAGAAAAGTCATATTCGTGCACCAGGGCTTCAATTATAAGTAAGGCTCTGGAGCATAGATATGCCTTTTTTATTATAACTAAAATCCTGGTGCACAAAAACAACTTTTTAATATAAATGGGTCCTTGGTGCACCCATATTACCTTTCAGGGGTCATATTTGTTTTACAACTAGAATTCATAGGGCCTTATAGCAAAATAAGATGGGCCCAACCACCTAATGACAATAAACTACAACAGCAGCATAAATAGCAATAATTAAAGGTATAACTAATGCTGCCATATATCAGGAAACCAAAATATTGGTTCAAGATAGCAGAAAGTCACCTCATGTATGAAAACTGTCTAGGTGTAAGACTTCCTTTGTAGTCTATAACAACCAATCAGAACTCTGATTGGTTGCTATAGGCAACAAAGAAAGTCTTAAACCTGGACAGTTTTCATACATGATGTCCAATGTTCTTGTATGTGAGTGGGCCCCCACAACCTCTGAGCTCCATAACAGTTGCTATGGCTGCTCTGGCTATAGTAACGCCCATGTGACTTTTTTATTATTTGTAAGCCCTTGGTGCACAAGTATGACTTTTTATTAAAAGTGAGGCCCTAGGGCATAGATATGACTTGTTTTATTATAACTAAGGCCCTGGTGCACAAAAACAACTTTTTAATATACATGAGTCCTTGGTGCACCAATATTACCTTCAGGGGTCATATTTGTTTTTCAACTAGAATTCATAGTGCCTTATAGCAAAATAAGATGGGTTCCACCACCTAATGACAATAAACTACAACAACAGCATAAATAGCAATAATTAAAGGTATAACTAATGCTGGCAAATATCAGGAAACAGTAGTTCTTGATAGCAGAAAGTCACCAACTATTTATTCCCTACGGAAAGGAACAATGGGCCTCATGTATGAAAACTGTCTAGGTGTAAGACTTCCATTGTAACAACCAATCAGAGCACTATATGAAATGAAAGGGAAGCTCTGATTGGTTGCTATAGGCAACAAAGAAAGTCTTAGACTTGGACAGTTTTCATACATGATGTCCAATGTTCTTGTATGTGAGTGGGCCCCTTCAACCTCTGGGCACCATAATAGTCGCTATGCTTGCTTTGGCTATAGCAATGCCTATGCGACCTTTCTATTATTTGTAAGTCCTTGGTGCACAAATATGACTTTCTATTATAAGTGAGACTCTAGTGCAAAATATTTAACAGCTACAATTTTGCATAGGTCACGCTCATGCTGCCATATCACAGTTCTGACCCATCTTGCTATGTACTTCATAAGACCACAACTGTTGTTAACAATTTTTGGTTAAGTGCTAGAACTGGCATAAAATTAAACCTTTACTCACCTGCAGCAATGACATCATGTACATCTTTCAGGTGCCACTGCTTGAGTCTACGAGAGGAGTCTGCCGAGGCCAGTGGTTGGCTGCAGGGTCATGTAAATGATGAATGTGACACCATTGCTTCAGGCCCAGCCAGGAAGATGAGAGTGGTGGTGGTGGTATTGAGGTTTTATGGTTGAGAAAAGTTTTTCTTTCTATTTTATGTCCTTTCCAGTTCCTGTTCAGCTTTCTAAAAATCCTACATGCTCCCTCTTCAACTTTTTCAGCAATTTGTGCTACAGTAATTCTTCATGGATTCAGAAGCGGCCTATAAGCTTTCGCTCACCGCAATCATCACCACAACATCAATGACCCTTGGACAACCATTTCCAGTCTTGAATTGACACACCAGAGTAGCAGAGGGCCCAAGCTTGGACAAAATAATGCACACTTTATATATCAGAATCCTTAAGGTGCAGCAAAAGACATCCTCATTTGGAACGGGCTCCGGAACCACATATTTTATTAAATCCTGTATGTGCTAGGATTACTATTAAAGGGGTATTCTCATGAAGTAACATCTGTATAACTGGTGGTCTCATAGCTAGCTATGAGGTAACTGTGTTAGAAAATAAGGTTGTACAGTGCTTGCAGCCATCCTCCCTATTCATTTCTATGGGAGATCTAAATAGAGCTGAGCACACTCAGTCACACAGCTGTTTTTGCCGCTCTCATAGAACTGAGTAGGAAGGATGATCACAAGCGCCACCCTCCTCATTCTATAACACGGCCCGCTCATAGCTAGGAGTGAGCTGTGTTAGAAAACGAGGAGGACAGTGTTTGTGGCCGCTCTCCCTGTAAATTTCTATGGGAGTTCTGAAAATAGTCGAGCACTCTCACTTAACTATTTTTTGGAACCTCTATAGAAGAGAATGGGGAGGATGGTCACCCTCCTCATTCTGTAACACAGTGAAATCACAGCTAGCTATGAGCCAACCTCTTTTGCAGATGTTCCTTTGTAGGAACACCCCTTTAAGTGGCCATCTATATGTCCTATACAGATATATAGTGGGCCTTTAGAATAATTTCTTCTGGTGGGCCCCCAAAAAATTTGGTTCAACAGTATCCATTACCCTGTTGATATGTACTTACTTATACCACTCTTAGTAGTCTCTAACCACTGCATACCAGCAATAACCTACAAGACTGGCCATTTTGGAGATGTTCTGACCCAGTCTTCTAGCCATCACAATTTGGCATTGCCAAAGTCACTTTGATCCCTACCCTGGCCTATTTTTCTGCTTCCAACACATTGACTTTAAAGGGGTTGTGTCACTACAAGGATTGCTTTTTATGTTAAAGATCTTGCAAAAACAAGTTCCATTACAATATATGTCCATTAGCAGTGTACTACCTATTCTGAGATTTCCCCTCTTGTATAGGCTGCATCAGCTCCGGTGGTTGCTATAGCTACAGACCTGTTTGATCTCTCCTGATAGGCTGCCAGAGCTGGTTGCTATAGCTACAGACCTGGCTTCTACTGCAGCCTAGTACAAGCCAATAAATACACCTCTGAATTCAAAGCGAAACCAAGAAAACAGGACTGTGGTAACATGAATCAATGTAGTGAGACAACCCCTTTAAGATCTGATTGTTCACATACTGCCTAAACTAGCCCTTGACAGGTGAAATTGTCACAAGATAACCAATGTCATTCACCCACCCTGCTTTTAATGTTATGGATGATCGGTGTTCCATTTTTTTCATACCAGGTTTTCGTTGGAACACTTCTCAAACAGATGTAGCGGAGCTGAATAAGTCTGTTACTAAATTCAAATATATATTTAAGTATGGCAGATAAACCCACGAATACATTAACACAATACACACATTAGATCCCCTTTAGTGACTTAAAAGGCAAACTCAGCTGTGCCACATCTGCACATGTATACCAGTTCACCCTGGCATTCTTTAAAGGGGTTGTCTCACTACAAGGATTGCTTTTTATGTTAAAGATCTTGCAAAATCAAGTCATTTTGCAATAGGTGTCCATTAACAGTGTCCTACCTATTCTGAGATATCCTCTCTTGTATGGCCTGCATCAGCTCCTGTGGTCACTATAGCTACAGACCTGTCTGATTTCTCCTGATAGGCTTCCAGCACTGGTTGCTATAGCTACAGGCCTGGCTTCTACTGCAGCCTAGTAGAAGCCAGTAAACATGTCCCTGAATTCAGAGTGAAACCAAGAAAACAGGACTGTGGTAAGATGAATTAATGTAGTGAGACAACCCCTTTAACCAGTCATACAGGCTACAAGAGAAGAGTTGAGTGACTTGTACAGATGAATGCTGCCTCTGGATTGCATTATGTAGTAATAAATCTAGGCAATGCTCCTTCCTGGCATTCTTTAACCAGTCATACAGGCTACAAGAGAAGAGTTGAGTGACTTGTACAGATGAATGCTGCCTCTGGATTGCGTTATGTAGTAATCCCATCAATGTGTAATCAATGCAGGCAATGCTCCTTCCTGGCACAGCTGCTGTGCGGGCGGCAGTGCCCCTGCCCTGTTTGTCCTTCACTGGCGTCCTGTTGCTCTCCATGGTGCTGAAACCGAGCTCCGAGCATGGAAGTGATGACGCCACTGCCCTCCATCTGCTCGCCCAGCCCTGTGCTGCCATAGCCACTCATATACACTTGCCACATTTATGTTTATTAGATACATATTTACAGTATGTACAAACCACTTTACTCCACGCTCTATCATAGGTGCACTCTATACATGTATGTATGGCACTACATGAGCTCAATCACCATGCCAGCACATATGCACCCAGGTCCCCACCCCCCTGGTTACCTTTCCTGGGACCTGCTGTGCCGGCTGAGCTGTGCTGCTAGCAGCAGATCTCTCCTCGTTCGGGTCCCATCCCTCTGAGCCTCTCCAGCCTCAGACACCACGTATTATGTGTGAGCCCTGCTTCTTGTGCCTGAGCACTGAGCTGCTGATGTGGAGGACAATGGGAGGGTCTGCCGGCTCCTGACACTCACAGGGGCTAAGGAGTCCACAAAGTGCTATTTATTCTACTCACACTGGACTAATGCATAGCAAGGCTTTGGTTGTTGCTGGAGAAACAGATCAATAATCTTGGGCCCTGCTTCCTTTATTTACAATTTTACCTCTCTGGAAAATAATGCTAAATTGTAACCATTCTGCTTAAACTTATATAATACGTTTATTTTAGACCAAGGTTAAACACCCACACTGCATCCTATTTCCTATGCTATATACAACTAGCTAGAATTTTTTTTTCTTATCAAAGCTGACTTCTACTAGCATGATTACTGTTAATTCCTAGTGTATCTGCATTATACACCTCAAGATGCAGACCCTCTCCTATGTTGATGAACCTGTACTAGCAACTCCTCCCCACTCATACAACACTCAAAGGAGCAGAGCATCTGCCCCCTATGTCACTGCACAGACTCAGTAATCCAATCCCAAAGGCTCATAGGTGCTATAAATTTAACAAATCAGGGGCCTTTATGCATGCTGCACTAGACTCATTTACATGAGAATACGTCATTCACAGAGACAGAGGCTTAGACCAGACCCCAAGCCAATCACACAGCTGAACAAAAGGTCTACTTAGTCTCTCCAGCGTGTATTCAATACAACGTGTCTCTAAATGTACAAATTGGAAACAAACATAAAGACACACAACTTCAAAGGGGAAACAGAATGAGCATCAGAACAAATTGTTCATCTTTATATACACAGCAGTATTAGCGCCTTAATGATGCTGATCACAATTGCTGTAACACCAGCGTCTCCAGACTGGACATAAATAACTGTACCTTCCTTACTTCTTACTCTCCTACCTATATAGTACACTACTTCTGTCTTTTAGCAATAGAACAGAAGGAAAAAAGTGGAGGTGAAAGAGATCCTGGTGCTCACAAAACTATTTGCTCAGCTGAGCTCGAGGGTATTTTTAGGATATAATTTAGGACATTTATTCAATTTAATAAAAAAAAATATCCACATAGTAGAAATAAAATTAGTCAGACCAGTTGAAATGTCAATAAAAATGTTCATAAAAATGAAGGGCAATGTGTTTTGCTGGCACCCCTGTCAGGCTTCCTCAGGCTGAAAGAATCCTGTTAAAGCCTCGTGGATTTTGAGCGCAAGTTTTTTACTCTGAGCTGTCTGCTATTGTTATTACATTTATCCCACCATATATCATATATTCCACTCACGGTTACCTTTATTGGAGAAAAAAATGGTTAACTTAACCAGTTATAATCATTGTGCTAATGCATGCATAAAAATGAATAAGCGGGATAGTCACGCTACTTACGAGTATTACGAGATCCAAACGTTATCCCTATACAAACGAACAACCTACCCATTCTGTTTCCCTTGTCAAGCCTTAAATTAAAAAAATGGGCATACAGTAACATAATTTGTCTTTGCACAAATCAAAATAAGATTTCTTAACGTATCTATGGCCGTTTGTATAGTGGGCCGCACAATATATTAGCGTGATAATTTTTAATGGTCTATATATTTGTTTTCTTTTACAATAACACCCTATAAAAATGTAAACTCTTCCATTTCATCTGTAAGAAGCCAGAGAAAGCAAAGCTTTAATTGAGAGCATCAGGACTTAAAGGGGTTGTCTCACTACAAGGATTGCTTTTTATGTTAAAGATCTTCCAAAAGCAAATCACTTTGCAATATGTGTCCATTAACAATGTCCTACCTATTTTTAGATCTCTACTCTTGTATGGGGTGCATCAGCTCCTCAGGTTGCTATAGCTACAGACCTGTTAAATCTCTCATGATAGGCTGTCAGCACTGGTTGCTATAGCTACAGACATGGCTTCTACTGCAGCCTAGTAGAAGCCAGTAAACACATCCCTGAATTACAAATGAAACCAAGAAAACAGGACGAATCAATGTAGTGAGACAACCCCTTTAAACTCTTCAGTCTAAAAATCCAAAGTGCCTCCTCCTGAAGAAACTTATGATTCAGGTTTCCCTGTCTCAGGCCTTATTGGATTTTTTTTAATACCCCAAAAAGCAAGGACCTTTGTGTCACCCAGGGGCGTCGCTAGGTGCTTTTATCCGGGGCTCGTGCCCCGGATGATATGCTTGCTGCCCCGAATGTTTCAGTCCTCGGCAACCGGCCAATCACTATAGTAGCGCGGCCACCAGCGACCAGTATTCACAGCTCCAGTCCTTAACATCTGTGGCTTGCTGAGCAGTGAAGCGCAGCGCCGCGCACAGTAGATGCGGCGCTGCGCTACTACTGTGTGTGCTGTGTCGCGGCCCGCGCGGCTCACTAACTGCCTCCGCTGCCGCGCGGCCGGGGCTTGCTGAATGTCAGTGATACCGACTGTGTCCTGTGCCGCGCGGCTCACTAACTGCTGCCGCGCGGCCGGGGCTTCCCGTGCGTTCCTGCGCAGGGTCAGAGAGGGGGAGAGCAGCATAACATTCTACTCCCAGACTCCTCTTCAATAAAGCCAGGGTGCCGGTGCCTACATGCTCCTCCTCCTATCAGTGACTCCCCGCGCAGAGCAGCCGGCGGCCATATTAGGTATAGTAGGGCTGGGGCTGGGCAGGCTATGCCCATAATGAAATAAAGCTACTGGAAATGTCTTGGGGGTGATATAATTTAACTGCAGAATAATTGTCAGCTCTGTGGTCACCCTGACCCACAGAGCTGACAGTCTACAGTTATCTTGATCAGCTTTATGGGTCAAATATACAATGCTGACCATAAGCTGATCATTTAACTGTAGACTGTCAGCTCTGTGGGTCAGGATGACCCACAGAGCTAACAATCAGCATATAGTTATATTGATTAGCTCTAAATGAGTGTGTGTATTGAGTGTATGTATACGTGTGTGTATGTATGTGTATGTATGTGTGTGTATGTATACGTGTGTGTAGTATGTGTGTATGATGTGTGTGTATGTATACGTGTGTGTATGTATTTGTATGTATGAGTGTGTGTATGTATGTATGTGTATGTATGAGTGTGTGTGTGTGTATGTGTATGTATGTGTGTGTATGTATGAGTGTGTGTATGTATGAGTGTGTGTGTATGTATGTGTGTATGTATGTGTGTGTATGTATGAGTGTGTATGTATGTATGAGTGTGTATGTATGTGTGTATGTATGAGTGTGTATGCATGTATGAGTGTGTATGTATGTGTGTATGTATGTGTATGTATGTATGAGTGTGTATATATGTGTATGTATGAGTGTGTATACGTATGTGTGTATGTATGTGTGTGTGTATATATTTTATGGGCGGGTTGTGTGCCAGGGAAAACTGGCTAATCACAGCACTCACTGTTATGATGTTACCGTATTTGCGGGGTGCACTTTGGGCGCATTACAGCACAGTTATGCCCCACAAATACGCTCTGTATGTTCACACGACGTAATGTCGGCATGTAATTGCGCTTCAATACGCCCGACGTACAGGCCGACATTATGGCAATTCAGTGCTCACATTGATTGCCATGATTACCCGTTCTGGGGAGAATAAATATCAGTGAGAGCTTCAGAGGGTCGCGCTAGCCACAGTTTTTTCTCTGTAAAAACACATGCCGTGGTTCATGTGAAAAATGCCGTGTGAACCCCGCCCTACTGAGCAAAATGTACACAAGGGGCCCCGGCCCCGGATGTTTTGGGACGCTAGCAACGCCCCTGGTGTCACCATTATGTACATAATTAATATGCCTAGCTAGGAGAACATCTGCTTCCAAATAAAGGCAACTAGTTGCTGAATGGTTTTTCCCATATAATTCTTAATGAATTGTTGAATGTCATATTTACATTCATCCACAGGATTAATGAACGACTTCTTTTTCGGCATTTTTGTGGAGAAGGTGCACTCACTATAGGGATGTTACCTCCTTACATTAGATCTTTGGCCAAGTAGTTTCTTTCCTGGTGCAAATATGACTGTGTACTATCATATCCCTTACATTTTTTCCACGTTGATATGTGATTGCAGGGTAAACAGAGAAAACATCTTTTAGGTGTGGATCAGCTGTTAATAAATTCCAGGACCTTGAATTATCTTCTTTACTTCTCAATGTTTATCGTCAAAGGTACCTATGCATTGTACAATTTTGTTAATTCTTCCTTAGTGCGATTAGCCAGCAATTATTGATGATCAGTACTGCAGCAATTTTTTAGGATGCGCTACAAACTTTTTTATAGAGGAGGTCACATTTCT
Source organism: Phyllomedusa bahiana (assembly GCA_025379985.1). Taxonomy (NCBI): domain Eukaryota; kingdom Metazoa; phylum Chordata; class Amphibia; order Anura; family Hylidae; genus Phyllomedusa; species Phyllomedusa bahiana. The sequence continues at coordinate 50,766 of JAODAL010007907.1, read as the reverse complement.
TTTGAAAACTCTCATTATTGCAACAACTTTTCTTGGCCCTTAGATATTGTCCTATTGGATTCCCCCTCTTTAAAGAGGGGGGTTGCCAACTTCTCCAATGTAAAAAAAATATTTGTCGAAGTACTCTTAAGATGAACTGTCATACAGACACTGCCATCAGAACTCATAGATATATTTAAATCCAAGAAAACAAATTCCTCCTTATGAGGAATTCAGTAAGTTTCATTCCAATGTCATTAGTGTTCAAGGCCTGCACAAAATCATGGGAAACTGTCTCATCCCCTTCCCAAAAAATCAAAACATCATTAATTTAACATCCCCAAAAATTTAGATAAGACTATATGAGATCTATATTGTGACATAGAATCAGAAAGAAACAATAGTGCTTTCCTCCACCCAAGAAATACATTTGTGAAAGTTGACGCACAGACTACGCCCAAAGCTGTACCATTGGTCTGAAGATAGAATTTATTATTAAAAAAAAAATAATTGTGTGTAAGCAAGAAAAGTAAAAGGAATGCCACAAAATCATTATGTGATTGGTATTGTACACCCTTCATGTCCAAAACATGTTTGACTGTTACAATGCCAAGGTAATGTTGACTATTGGTACATCTAGACTTGTGAAATACACTAAGTGGATGCAGAAACTGAAATCTCCTGAATTTACCATGATAGAAAATTATGGCATATCGCTAGAATATACCATCATTGTCTGATAGGTTCGTCTCTCACCTCTGAGACCCACACCTATCTTGGGAACGAGCCCCCAAAAGTCACCAAGCAGACTGGAGAGTCGGTCATGCTTGGCTCCCCATTCTGTTCTATGGGAGTTCTGAGCAGAGACAAACAAATCAATTGACTGTTCTCGGAACTCCCATAGAACAGAATGGAGAGTAACTGCGTAAGCCTGGCCAACTCTCCAGTCTGCAATGTGAATTTAGGGAGCCCATTCCCGAGATGCGGATCAAAGAGGCAGCATGTTATGATATGCCATCATTTTCTATCATGGTAAATAGACATTTAAATTCTTCATCTGTAATTAGTTCATTTAGTTTTGCATTCAGTAAAATAAACTTCAATTCACCCAGGTATTTTTTGGTGGGATTTTGTTCTACGATCTTGTATGTGTTTCTTTCACTAAGGACCCTGATAACCATTTCTACATAGTCTTTTTGATTCATTACTACAATATAGCCTTCTTTATCTGAAAGTGTACATATGATGCTCTCCTGAATTCTGATGATAGTATTTCTCAGATATGATGGCAACGTTGTGACAAAGGGTACATGCATCTTATTTACATAGGTACTGATGCCCTGGATTCAATTTTCATTCCCAGATACAATGGTCCTATCTGGGATAGGAGTGCGTTATTGGTGGACATTTGACAAAACATAAAATGTTGCCAAAGTAGAAGTGGGATTAAATAGACATTTAGGGCGGCATGTATGAAATTTGGCATTTATATGCCAAATTTCATGTACATAATAATAAGCTAGAGTACGTCTGATTTATGAACCCACTCTACAGCGAGTAATAAATCAGACGCATTCTAGTGCTTGTACGACACTGCCCTTCACCGTACCAAACAAGAATATTTCATCTCCCTCATCTCAACCTTACACAACAACCCAAAACGCTTGTTTGACACCTTCCACTCCCTCCTAAGGCCCAAAGCTCAGGCCCCAGTCACTGACCTCTGTGCTGAAGACCTGGCCACTCACTTCAAAGACAAAATTGACAGTATCCGGCATAACATCTCATCTCAAACCCCAAGCAGCACCGATCTGTCCCATCCCGCACGTCCTCTAGACTTCTCTCAGCTCTTGACCCAACGACAGAAGAAGTGTCCAGACTGCTCCTGTCTGCTCGCCTCACCACCTGCTCTAGTGACCCCATTCCCTCCCATCTTGTCCAGTCTATTTCTCCAGCTATCCTCTCTCACCTTACTGCAATCTTCAACCTCTCTCTCTCCACTGGGATCTTTACCTTAACGGTATATACCCCTTTACCGTGTTTGGACCGCGTCACCCTGCTCCCCGCCAGGTCCACCGCCGTGCACTGTCACCCGCTGATCCGCATCTCCCTCGTAAGCCACTCGTCCTTTCAATCCAGTTCCCGCCCTCACTCCACAGAATCCTAGTAAGTCTCTATCCCCCTGCTATCCGGAAAATCTCGTTGTCGCGGGCCTCCCAGCAGCAGTTGATCGCCATCTACGTATCCGTGCCATTTAAAGGGACAGTGCGTCGGTAATTGGGTAATTGCCGGGCGCTGTCCCTATATAAGTTTTGCACCCACGTCACTTCCCTGCTGGATTTTTGTTGCCTCGTGCCTTAGCTAAAGCGTTCCCTAGTGTGTTCTCGCCCTACCGTGTACCAGACCTCTTGCTACGTTTTCCCGACTCCGAACTGCTGCCGCCTGCCCTGACCTCCTGCCTGTCCACGACCACGAACCATTGCCGCCTGCCCTGACCTTCTGCCTGCCCATGACTACGATTCCTGGACTACGCTTCCTTACCTCGCTGCACCTCGGCCGCCACCGCAAGCAAGTCACGTCAGGGGGGACGACCTGGTAGCCTCACGCCGCAGCAAGTCCATCCCGCATTTGCGGCGGGCCTGTGAATAACCGGGGGCTACTTAGATTCCGTTCCCTGGCGTGGCTTAGCTACCATCACTTGCGGTGGTCCGGCGGATCCACTACCCAGCCGTCACAGGATCTTTCCATCCTCCTTTAAACAGGCTACTATAACCCCTTTACTAAAAAAGCCTACTCTGGACCCGTCCTGCGCTGCCAACTACCGACCAGTCTCTAACCTGCCCTTCATCTCTACACCCGCTTAATCCGCTATCTCTCTGATAATTCTCTTCTCGATCCTTTGCAATCAGGTTTCCGCACCCTACACTCCACAGAAACTGCTCTAGTTAAAGTCTCTAATGACCTCCACACTGCTAAATCTCAGGGTAAATACTCGTTGATTCTGCTGGATCTCTCTGCAGCATTTGACACTGTTGATCACCATCTACTCGTCAGCATGCTCCGTGCCATTGGCCTCCAGGACACCACTCTCTCCTGGTTCTCTTCCTACCTCTCTGACCGCTTCTTCAGTGTCTCATTTGCAGGTTCCACTTCTTCTCCTCTCCCTCTTGCTGTTGTGGTCCCTCAGGGATCAGTTCTTGGTCCTCTCCTCTTCTCAATCTATACAGCCCCCATTGGCCAAACCATCAGTAGATTTGGCTTCCAGTACCATCTCTACACTGATGATACCCAATTATACACCTCTTCCCGAGACCTCACTCCCGCCCTGCTACAAAACACCAGTGATTGTCTGCAGCTGTCTCTGACATCACGTCCACTCTCGATCTGAAACTAAACCTCACTAAAACTGAACATCTTGTTTTTCCCCCATCTACTTTCCGACCCAACCCTGCTATTTCTCTCTCAGTGTGTGGAACCACCATAACTCCAAGGCAGCAGGCCCATTGTCTTGGGGTTATTCTAGACTCTGATCTGTCTTTCACCCCATATATCCAATCCCTTGCCCGCTCCTGTCACCTGCACCTCAAGAACATCTCCAGAATCCGTCCTTTTCTCACCATCGAAACAACTCAAACCCTCATTGTTGCTCTTATTCTTTCTCGTCTTGACTACTGTAAATCCCTGCTTATCGGTCTCCCTCTCTGTAAACTCTCCCCTCTCCAATCTGTCCTGAATGCAACATCCAGGCTTGTCTTTCTTTCCAGCCACTATACTGATGCCTCTTCCCTGTGTCACTCGCTGTACTGGTTGCCCAGTCAGTACAGAATACAACATAAACTCATCACTCTCGCCCAGAAAGCTCTCCACAGTGCTGCACCCCCCTACATCTCCTCCCTCATCTCTGTCTATCACCCCACCCGCTCTCTCCGCTCAGCTGCGGACATCAAACTACAGACCACAATCATCCGACCTTCCCATGCCTGTCTTCAAGATTTTGCACGTGCTGCACCCATTCTCTGGAACATCCTACCACGTACCATCAGGCACAATCCTAGCCTTAGCAGTGTTAAGAGTGTTCTGAAAATACATCTTTTTAGGCAGGCCTACCAAAACCCTTAATTGCTAACCCACACCTTCTATTACACACATTTCTGTCACTTCCTACACTAGGGCTCTCACAGGCACTTACCTGTATATAGATGTACCGTCATGCCAATTTTTATGTAAACCACCCCATATTTATGAAACAAGGCTGGACCATTGTAAATTTAGCACTTTTCCCTCGTTGTCTCCCCCAGGCACCCTCATAGATTATAAGCTCTTGCGAGCAGGGCCCTCACACCTTGTGTCTCATCTATAAGTAGCTTTTATTGTGTAATGTCTGTCTTTTGTCTGTAATTATACCCTCCACATTGTAAAGTGCTGCGGAATTTGTTGGATCTATATAAATGAAGATTATTATTATTATTATTATAGGTAAAACACTTTGAAAGTGGTATACCTGTTCCAGCAGTAATGCGCCTAGAAATGCCATAGCGAAGCTATAAATATATAGCTTCGCTACGTTTCTAGTGCGCCCCGTCTCCCACAAGAGAAACAAGCCCACGCGATGATCAGGGCTTATTAATTATAGTTTAATGCATCCAGTACAAATTAAACTTTATCAATTTCACCTAAATCTCAATACTTTTTTTGGTGGAATTTTTTTCTAAAATGTCATATGTGTTTCTATCATGAAAGTGGTGTTCCTACGAAACAAAGTATAGTGGCATGGTCGGCTCTCAGCTGTGATCCAACCATGCAAGGGAATGAGGAGGAAGGCGCTTGTGGTTGTCCTCGTCACTTTCTATTGGAGTTCTGAATATAGTGTGTGCGCTTGGCTATTTTCAAAGCTCCCATAGAAGTGAATGAGAGGACAACGGCAAGCGCCACCCTACTCATTCTCTTGCATAGTCGGCTTGCAGCTAGCTGAGAGACGACTGTGCCACTAGACTTTGCTTTATGCGAGCCTCCCTTTTATGGAGCCTCATAACCATTTCCACATAGTCTTTTTGATCCATCACTACAATATTTCCTCCAAAGGTTTACATATGATGTTTTAATTTTTACACAATTCCTCAAGGGTTTTTTGTCATCAGTGCTTAGATTATTTAAATGGCTAGTATTATTTGAATTCAACCTTTTCAAATCATTAGTGACCGTTTTAACAAAGGTTTTAATGTTTGTATATTGTGAAAATGGTGGTGTAATCATAGCCCTGTTACCCCCTGAGGAAGCTGTGTTTTTTCAGGGCAAAACATGTCGGGGGGCTAATGGCTTTATTGGTTTAACTGAATTTCACTCTGTGTCTGCATCTAGAAGTGTTTACTGCAGATACACTAAGAATTTAACTATGATCATACTAGTAGCAGTCAGCTTTGATGGGTAGGAAAAATATTCTAGCTAGTTGTAGATAGAATTGGACATAGGTAGTGTGGGTTTTTAACCTTGGCCTAAATATATATTTTGTTTTAGGGTATTATATAAGATAGTTTAGGCAGAGTGTTTAGAATTAGACATTCGTTTACTGAGCGGTAAAATTGTAAATAAGTGATAGGATTATTGCCTTCTTCTTTGCAAGGGCATTTTTCTTTTTGGTTACACTGCTTCCTTTCATGTCTTGGTAGGATTTTCTATTGATTACTGAAGTTTTCTAGTGGGAAATAGGTTTTGTGAGTTTTATGTACTTCTAGAATCCTTCTTTGGTGGGATAATTCTTACAGCAAACCCAAACTGACATGGCCATCTTTACTTCTGATACGTCCCTCACTTAAAAAAGATGGTGAAAGTTGTATTAAACAGGATTTGTATAGCAGAGAAACTTATGGCATGTCTGAGGATGACATATCTTCATGATTGATGAGGGGCAGACTGCAGTGACCACTGTCCACAGAATAAAGGAGCCTCTGAACATTTTAAAACTACCCAGAAGTGTTCCCCCACCATAAAGAGGACCTATGACATCTCCTGACACCTTCCTTCTGTTCCCTGTGAGGTAACAATTCTGTAGTATCTTCTCTTATAACGCTGTGTTGTTCCTTTGTTATTCCTGCTAGAAATGTATTACTGAATCTGTCAGAAGGGTGATACCATTCCAGTTTTCAAAGGGCTGTGTCACTGATTGGACAATGGCAGACTGTGAAGAGGGGCACCACCCGGTCGGTAACACCCAGCCAACAGATTGGTAATAAATTTCGAGGATCACACAAGAATTTTTATTTTATAGCAAAAGGAAGTAGTTCCTAAAACAGATATGTCAGGAGATGTTTTAGGTTCTCTTTAACATCCATCAGATCTCAATATGGGAATACAATGGTATTACAGTTACTTTTTCTTTTTTGTACAATTTACAATTGCATATTTTCTAGTACAATGAAATATAAGTATAGGTATGCATATAAAGTTGGATCTTATTTATACCAGAATTGAGACTGGATAAAGAACTGATTTGGTGATCAGATGCAAGTTGTAGCAATATATGAAACAAAAATAATCAAAGAAGTTACAAACTTGTCTCAGTCTTTATTCTTTACCTTTTGACGTTTATAGGAAGCAATAATCACAGGAAGAACAAATTACTGATATAGTCAGATCCACAACACACACACTTCTAGTTAAAGGGGTTGTCTCACTACAAAGATTGCTTTTTATGTTAAAGATCTTGCAAAAACAAGTCACTTTGCAATATGTGTCCATTAACAGTGTCCTACCTATTCCTAGATATGCCCTCTTGTATGGGCTGCATCAGCTCCTCAGGTTGCTATAGCTACAGACCTGTTTGATCTATCCTGATAGGCTGCCAGCACTGGTTGCTATAGCTACAGACCTGGCTTCTACCGTAGCCTAGTAGAAGCCAGTAAACACGTCCCTGAATTCAAAATGAAACCAAGAAAACAGGACTGAGGTCAGATGAATCAATGTAGTAAGACAACCCCTTTAAGATTTTGACATAACTTTGATGCAGTTAGTGCCAGGGTCCTTTGCATCTTAAAAGCAGCTTTCTGCTGTCAGACTGCAGGTAAATGCCAGAGCTAATCAATTGCATGACTGACAATTACAGACATAAGGGGGCACTCAATGATAAGATATTGGATGACAAGGGGCCCTCTACTGTTTTTATCCACCCCTGTTCCAGTAATTATCTGACATTTAGTTAAAATGTTTATTACACGTACCTGTTGATTAACAAATACAAAAATAGCAAAATTACAAAAAATTTAAATGGTGTAAAAAATATTTCTGAAAGTGTAAAAAAAAAATCTTGTTTTGCCACTCCAGTGCTGCAACTCAATTTTTTTTAGCTCACAAAATACATAATGACATGAAAAGAGCTGCTATTTTGAATTTCAAGGTCCCATACAGCCATAGAATCTCAGCCCCCCTGCTCAATACCAGCTCCTGGATTGTAGCATTATCATTGCCCCCCCCCACCTTTTAATGAAATCAGTGCCTCTGTCAGCAGTACTGCTAGTACTGTCCTGATGGTGCCCCTGTAACTGAAATCCATGTTACCGCATATATAGTGACCAATCAAGTGTATTTGGCTAGTGGGTGCCGCAGTAATTGACCACTGTAGTCATATGAGATGAAATGAACTGGGCAGTGTAGTGACTCTGTGGTTAGCACTGTTACCTTGCAGTGCTGGGGCTTTGAGTTCCAATCCCCCCAAAGACAACATCTTCATGGAGTTTGTATGTTCTCACTTTGATTGTGTGGGTTTCCTCCAAAATCTTACTGATAGATTAATCTGGTATTTAGATTGTAAGCCCCAATGGGGACAGGACCAATGTGAATAATGACGATTTATGGAATATAACGGTGCTATATAAATGAATAAAATATTTTTTTAAAAGGCAGGAATGAGCATAGTGGGTAGATATTTTGTTATTTTAACATTTGTAGCATATTAAATTGGCATTTTGTATCAAGTAAAATCGCTGTGTTAAAAGAGTCTTCTGGCCCCTTCCGTATGGGCATGTAAGGTTAGGGTTGGATTCAGCTGCTAAATAAATAATAATTTATTTTCTAGTGACCTTTCCAAATATGTTAACAATTTCATACTGAACTACAAGATCTCAGTGTTCTCATAATTCATTTTCTTGTTAAAATATTTATGCTTCTTTGACTGAATGGGTGTGATGCAAAACTTCTATACAGCTGTTTGCTACAATATATTTACTTTTTTGTACTTGTGTTCAGGGTTTTATAATGTACTGTGGTCAGCTTTCATCATCTTCCTGGCCACAAGGGTATCTATTGGAGGTCATACACCCCCTAAACCATTTATATGTGTTCTTCTCACGCATACTAGTGTCTGATCATATCTTTACCTTTGGAGCATATATTCTGGCATAATCAGTGGTAATTTATATTACATAATTGTATTTATGTAATTATTCTACTTTTGATATAATTTCCCCTGAAGAACCATTACAGAGACACAGAGAAACGTATCGGGATGGGGTATTTTTATAAGGCCATTCTTGCTGTATCATTTTTTGTATATCATTTGGGTTATCCTATATTACATAGGGCTTTATAGAGATAGTTTCTATAGGGTGGGGGTGCCTTTTCTCTGGTGATTTATCTTTACAGGTAGGCAGGGTTTAAAGGGGTTGTCTCGCAACAAAGATTAGCTTTCGACATGTAGGGATCACTAAATAAAGTTGTTTTCCAAACATATTGCGTTGTTCATTTTTTTTGTTAAGGAGTTACAAGTGATTTTACCACCTTCTGTGCTTTTTCTGGTTCCCCAAGTGACCGACCTTTGTACTTCTTCTCCCCTGATAGCAGGGAGTGATATCATCACACAAGTCACTGCAGCTCAGAACTCAGGACAGTGAGAGCTTGTTTTTTATCTGATCTTTCAGACAAAAGCCAGTAATTACTGCTGTTTACTTTAACTCAGAAGCTTCCCTGGTCCTGACAGCATGAGATTTATCTAATTAGCAGAAGTCTGAATACATGAAGCTAAGGAAGGAAGTGACAGAGCAAAGCAGCATTAATTCATTCATGCATCCTTTGAAACTTTTAGATGAGACAATCCCTATAATAGGTGATAAATACTATATATATTTTTATAGGACTTATTACAATTTTGTAGATAGACAATAGTGGCAACACTACTCTGTGGATACTAAGTATTGTGGATTAACATCTGGAATAATATCTGAATTTAGGTTTGGACAATTCTTGTTACTGACTGATCCTGATCTTTTCAGGTCACGTGAATAATTATCCTAACCACTGGTTGGTTGCCTATTTCTCTATAACCCTATGAATATACTGTTTTTTCTTCCTCATTTGTATACCATTGTGCCATTGATAAATATCTTGTTGATTAATTTCTTTTATATTTATCTAGTAAAACTAAAACTCACAAAAATTGTAAGGGCAATATCGCAAACACCAGATGAAGTAAATGTGCTGGAAAAGTAAACTCCAAAGTATAAGAACTAAAAAATTAAACCAACACAAGAGTGAAAATTATGATATTTTATTAATGTGGTAGCTTAAAAAACAGTTTATCAAAACATATAAAAGTGATAAAAAATCAACACCAAAATAGAGAAGCTACCGCTACACACACTACTGGTATGGAATAATGATAAATACATCTGTATAGTACAAATAAGTATGAATAGGGAGAAGTATATGTAAGAAAAAAGCATAATACATCATATATATAGTCAGAACCAAGTATATACTTCACCCGATAATAAGTCCAGTTGTGGGTGAGGAGACTGACGGACTGACAATGAGGCAAAATGATTATTTCTAACAAGATTAGCTTCACTGAAAAAAAAGTTCATATGCTGTGAGGACTGAAAGGCATGGCTTTATCTGTAATCTTTTTAGAGATAACAATCTCCTGCACTGTCAGAGTAAAGAAAGAAGTTGAATATGTTAATCACTGCTGTAGAACCATCCACAGCCTGAGGAGACAGAGTAAGTGCAAAACTGCTAAAACCCCTTTAAGACTTAAAAGTGTTGTCTCACTTAGCTGTTTTCACTCTTCACAGCCTCTTCAGGCTCCCTCCACCTGTGCAGGCTGTGGGTGGTTCTACAACAGAGACTGACATTTCAGTTCTGCTAGCTGATATTCCTAGCTGAGCCTGTTACAGGGACATTACTGAAGGAGGGTTTGTGAAAAAACAATGATGCTATCCAAAAAGGATTTCTGGCTATAAGGGCCGGTTCACACGGCTTATTCAAGCCGTAATTGCGGGACGGATTCCGCCCGCAATACGGCTTGAATAAGGGGTGGGGGTAGGGCGGGGGCGCTGCCCACCGGCCCCATAGACTTTCATTATCCACGGCGCGTATTCCGCGAGAGACAGAATCCACAGTTCTCTATGAGAACGGTGGATTACCGTAATGGCTGGGACGGATTCCAGCCGTATTGCAGCGCAGCACGGCGCGCAATACGGCTGCAATCCGTGGCCAAAATAAGCCGTGTGAACGGCCCTTAAAGCTATAAATCTGAGCTAGCAATGCTGTATTCGTCATGAGAGGAAGCTTCTAGTTAGAGAGAAATACTTGCTGTGAAGACACACTGTTAGCTGTTGAGTAACTCTGTTATCTGTATTTACACATAAAAGCTCTGCATGCTTGACAGGATGACACAAGGTTGTTTCCAGGTCAGTAACTCTAAGGCTATGATTGGGGTGAATTTTGCGGCACATTTCGCGGCGTACTGCGCTCAAATACGAGCGAAATTCACCCCAGTCATTAAGGTAATCCACAGTTCTCATAGAGAACTATGGATTACGCCTCCTCTCCCCGGGCGTACAATACACCGCGCGGGGAGATAAGTGACATGTCATTTAGGCTATGTTCACACGACATAATTGTGGGGCGTACAGTATGCCTGCAATTACGCTGTCTGCTTGGGAGCCCGCGACGATCAGCACTTACTCCTGTGGGGTGGGGAGGGGGCGGCGGGCTGCCGGCAACAAAGACTGTCATTACTCGCTGCGCATAAGCGGCGTGAATAAATGACATATCACTTATCTCCCTGTGCGGCGTATTGTACGCCCGGGGAGAGGAGGCGTAATCCATAGTTCTCTTTGAGAACTGTGGATTACTGTAATAACTGGGGCACATTTCACTCATATTTGAGCGCAGTATGCCCTGAAATACGTGACGAAATGCGCCCCAATCATAGAGTTATGACAGTCTATGGGGCCGGCAGGACACCGCCCCCCACGCCCCGCAGGAGTACGCGCCCGAGCGGTCTGCGCGAGTTCCCGAGCACACGCCCTACTTGCGGCCATACTGTACGCCCCACAATTATGCCGTGTGAACATAGCCGAAGGCTATGTTCACATGGCTAATTGCAGGGCGTACAGTACACCCTACAATCACGCCGGGTGTGCGGGAGCTCGCGCTGACCGGCATGTACTCCCGCAGCGCGGGGGGGCCAGCAGCCCGCCGGCCCCATAGACTGTCATTCCTCGCGGCGCATAAGCCCCGGGAATAAATGACATGTCAATTATCTCCCCGCTCGTACAATACTCGTGTGCGTGAGCATGTAAGGGATATAGCCGCAGCGAGGGAAGCAGAGGACATTTCCCAATTAAAAACTTTACCCAGACACTTCCTTAAACATCATGGTAGTGATCCAAAACTATTAAAAGTGTGTGGCATTGACTTGATCCATTTAGGAATTAGAGGAGGGAATGCGATGAGATTATTGGAACAAAAGGAGGCAAAATGGATTGTCTCACTGGATACTATGACCCCAAATGGATTAAATGAAAAAATTGAGCTTTAGCTCCTTTCTCTAAATGTCCCCACCAGACTTTTGTATCTGTGACTCTTGGTCTCTGCATTATATAATTTTTCCTCCTTTTAATCAAATTTTAATCAGTGATTTTTCCTCCTTTTTTTAGTTTGTATTCTGATCTGTGACATGATGTACAATATGCTACGTGGACTCTGTACCTATAATATACATCAATAACTGGAGAACAAGACCTGAAGAACTGCTGTCTGATGAATTAGAGAGAAAAAAAGCGACGATCAATACTGCTGTTGTATATATGCATGTAATAATCATATTGTTGATTCTCTTTTTGACACTATGTATTACCTATTTATACTCTGTAGATGAGAATGATATACATAGATATGATATGTTAATCATGCATATGTGACAAGACATTGTAATGTTTGATTGTTATTTTGCTAATTCGTCACACTAGACATCGGTGACGGAGGGTACCTTGTAGTCTCCCATTTCTAAAAATAGATTTTTGGTCTGACCCAGGGCCTGTTTGGGAGCATGGCGTGCGTGGTGTGGGGAGAGGGATGCCGGCTCCCATTGGGCGCCTTAAAACGCGGGGGCCATGCGCGGAGATCTCGGTCCCCCGCGAGCCGCTGGGCGGGCTCCCGGGAAGGGGGGCATCGGCTTCCCCCTTTTCGAACACTGCCTTTGACCGCTTAGTCCCAGGTGGGCGCTAGGGGGTAATATTTAACTGGGAGAGCTCACTGAGCAGTATCCCCCCTTGAAAAAGCAAAACTTGCAAACGTGCGTCGGGGGGACCGGTCTATTCTATCTTCACTGGGAGATTGAATCACTGCGATTACAACAATGCTTCTGAAAAACCTTTTGTTTTTATGGGTTGATCGAGCAAAACTCTATGACTATTGTAATTTATTTGGGATGTTATATTCTAATACTATATACCTCCCGGATTAACTTATATCTGACTACTATTATAGTGTTAGACCCGTTTATAGGGGTCCTTTTTGGAATTTTTTCTATTTGAGGAAGTTTTATTTTTTTAATAAAGTTTTGTTACTTTATTACCATTTTCTCTCCATGTTCTGTGATTATATGAATTCCTTTAAAGGAAGTGGTTCTTTATGATGAAGGAACCCAACTTGATGAGTTTCAGCCTTTTGAGGGTGTTTGGAATACTCATATTGCTATTAAATATGATCATGTTCTACGCCCGGGGAGAGGAGGCGTAATCCATAGTTCTCTATGAGAACTGTGGATTACCGTAATGATTGGGGTGCATTTCGCCAATATGCTGCGAAATTCATCCCAAAATAAGCCATGTGAACATAGCCTAAGGGTCAACGTTTTTCTCCGTAGAAAGATAAGATCAGAAACAGAAGTAAGCTTCAGTCCTGCTGTTAAGACACAGGGGATTGATGTCAATGGCCTGGCCACTACTAGAGCAGAGAGAGATTGTCAGTAACTAGAGAAGCTTGTGTAAACAAGCAGAAGAAAAATCAGAACAACAATGTATTTGGCAATGCTTTTTATTTACCTTTGCTACATGTTTAAAGCTAATCAATGAGATGGGAATATTGCTTTAATGCATTTGGCACATCTTTTAGCATCCATATGTTTAATGAAGACCTATGACCTATGGTAAATTTCAGCTACAATTTTGTGCTACTATAGCAAACATTTGCACAACATTTTTGGACTTTTCTATGCCAGAATATTGTTGAAATCACTTTATATATTGCCCCCAATGTATACTGCATGTTATGATTTTTTTTTTTTGTACTGCATCTAGCTCTCTTTTAGCCTGAGGATAATGGAGGTCTATAGATATGTGTAGTTCAAATGTTATTAGATTTCAATTATTTATTTTGCTCATATTTCAATATACATAATGCAATTTTTCTCCTCTTTGTCATAGCAACTGTTTGAATTGTTTTGCATTGGTCTTAATATATTATCAGACCATAAGATGTTGTCAAAGTATAAAGAGTGCATAGTGGCCACAGTAACACAGAGGTGCAGGTGATGCAGCTGGAACTAGTGCCTAGATTTTACTGAAAGCAGGCAGTGTGATTTATAGATAACACTGCTCTTTATCTGCATGGCCATTAACAAACCATTTAAAAAACATGCTAATGTTTGGTAAATTTGTATATTGGTGCACATGAGCCACATCAGCCGCACCTCAGCTATGTGTGAACTCCCTGTTAAACTACTGTAAATTCATTGCATCTATTCATTTAATTAAGAGGCCACAACCTGTACTTGCAATTCCTTGAATACTGGTTGGATTCATGTTATTTTGTATCAGTTTCTACAGTCAGTCTTTGACCTCAATGCTCTGATAATGATGGAACTAATGAATACTAATGAAAATACATACACTTCTGCAATAGTTTAAGATGCATATACTTGAATAGAATCCATCAAATGATCCTGTCATGGTAATTTTATTAATTCTGCAAAAATAATATCACTGTGAACATCAGAATTACATCTCATAACAACTTTCATCTCTCAATTCATTTCTGACCTAATGCAGCGTATTTAGTTTGGTAAAAATCTCAGCAGATGGGGCAGGTGCTGACTTCTTAAATGGCAGATAGGGTACAGTTAACAGCCACTAGTCAAAAGGCATGTTCCTATTTTAGACACTTATGGTATATCAATAGAATATGCCATAAATATCTGATAAGTTGGGGTCCCACAGGTGGGATCTTGAGAACAGGTCCCTGAAAGTCTCCATGAAGAACAAAGAGGAAGCTGCAGTTGCACAGCACTCTTCATTCATTTCATTGGGAGTTTGAGCACAACCGTGAATACAAGTAGGCTGTACTTGGAACTCCAATAGAACATAACAAAGAGTACTTTAAAAGAGTGATCTCTCCATTCTTCATGGAGGCTGAAACCACCCCTGAGAGATGTCCACAAAGTGGGTACCTGAATTAGTGACTGATTTTAGAAAATTACACTTTCATTTAGCACTTAGTGAGTTATTTTATTGATTGTTAAAGCATTGGATCTAAATATCTGAAAAGTATTCTGAAAACCACAACTTATTTCATTGTTGTTTTTCTTCTTCTTTCCAGAAATAAAAATTTGAACACTTAGGGCGACATGTATGATCGGGCTTTACGCCTGTTTTTTGGCGTACACTGCGCCTCCCGGCCCGAATCCCGCTGTCGGACGCAGGGATGTGGTGTTAGGCGCAGTGTTCGCCACTTTCAGCTGCGCCCCGCATGAAGGGGCGGGCAGTGGGCGCGGTGTAGGCGTTCCGGGGCGGGACGCGGCGCGCTCAAAAACTCCGAGGCATGTACGATGGCGAGTCGGCAAAGCGAGATGCAATGCAGCGCTCGGCAGCTCCAACAGGCAGACCTGGTTGATTATGGTCTAAATGCTCCGGCAGAGGCGAAGTGAAGCGAGAACGGAACATGCGAGGAAACATAGAAGATCGCTACAGAAATCTCGGCGCTCCGCTCCGTGCAGCAGGAGTATGATTCCGAAAATATCGCCTTTATAAAGGCAGAAAACAGTGTCAGAAAAAGAGCTGAACGTAAAAAATAAAACATAATTAAAAAAAAAATCACTTTCCTAAACTGTAGAACGGCGCAATATCAAGAATTATGATATTGTAAATTGCCGGGAAATATAGTAATTCAATTTCTGAAACCTATTCTCATTGGTCGGCATAAACCGGCCAATCAGAATAGGAGCGACAGTGAACCATTAAAACCTATGGGGAAGGATTGACCAATCAGAATCAAAGGCGGGACAGATTCATACATGTCGCCCTTATTGTGTCTGCAAACAGAGCATTTTTTGGTGCGTTTGGTGCATTAAAAAACGCTCCTGTGAAAGCATCCCTAGGTTATGTGTAGACATGTAGTGGACAAAAAACGACCTGAAAACCAAATCCTAAAAACGTTCATAAAACTGAGTATTTTGTCTCCTGCCTGTCAAAAGCTGCTGAAAAAAGTAAATTTTTTTGTGCGTTTTGCGGCGTGGTTTTTTTGTACATTTTTTGTGCTTTTTTTTGGAGCGTGTTTTATTTTTGCAGAAATACACAGCATTAGATTTGTTGTGTATTTCTGCAAAAAACACAAAAAAAGTTCCAAAAAAAACACGCAAAAAAGTCTGGACTTTACAGACTCCAATAGTATATTTTCTGCCCTGTTCAGTCATTTTTTGCAACATGTTTCAAAAAAGACCAGCAAATGAGCAGAAAAAAGACGTTCTGTTGAGACAACAGGATATTTATACTTTTAAACTTTTATACTATTATACTTTACAGTCATTAATTCAGCGTTTTTATAAAACGAAAAACACTGAAAAAACGGACATTTTTGTGTGCAGTGGAGACATAGCCTAAGTGCAGTAGAAAAGGAACCAAGACTTATTAAATCCCTAGGCAATTACATTGATTAAGAGTACATAAACAACCCGCTTCTTTGAGTAAGAATGACTTCAGGCAGAAGGAATTATATACAGCTAATAAGCTTAGAGATAGATTTCATAGTAAAAGGGTATTGGGAAATTTGGATCCCTGAACACTCATTAAAACTGGGCACTTACTGCTAAAAGCAAACTTTGAGACCACTTAATTCAATTAGCTTCATAATGCTAACTAATAACTAATTCTTAACTAAAGCACCATGACCTCTCAGCACATTTCTAATTTGTAAGAATAGAATGTTGTGAATTGAAGCATAATGTATTTCAGTATTTGAGACTCCTGAGTTTCAACTCTCAATATTCTGCATTACTTTGTCAAACACTATTTTAGCTATTATCATACTTCTCCATGTTTTAATATGTTCATAATTTTATTAAAGTTTTAGATATTTAGCAGTAGTAAACGAACAAGTTTTATATACCTGACATAGCAAATTCAATATATCTGACACTAATCCCTTTATCCCAATGGATTCAGGATACAATGTTATCAACAAGCAATTTTTTTGCTGTGAACATAGTATCTTGAAACCAGACTCATCACAAAATGTTACATACCCTGCCAATCTGTGGCTCACATGATTGACTGGAATATCCAACCAATTATCATGAACATTTTACTTTAAACCATTTTTGTTAATAAAGTGCATTCTGTAAATGGAGGTCTAGTAGCGCCTCTCTATAGTACAATGCATTACTACATAACTGCTCCTTACATGTGCCAGGATAAGCTGCTCCTTTTGGCACCAGGTTAGAGGCGGCACCTATTCTTTTCCTTTTTTGGTATATTGTATATAACATACATGACTCAAAGAAGCTCCAAACCTCAAAACATTAATTATTTTCCTACTTTCAGTAGCTTTTTATGACTGTTATATGTAAGGACTTGATGTATCTGTATTAGTTATCTGATTAGTTTTGTTTAATCTTCATTTTGCATTATTTTGGGTTGACATTTTGGCTAGCATGGAATCAACAAGCATTTGGAATCAACTAGTTTTTCAAAGAGTCTCAAGTTACAATAGTTTCAACTTACAATGGTTGCCCCAGAACCAATTATTATTATAACTTGAGGGACCAGTGTATTATTTTTGTTGTTATTTTTCTAAATTTTTCATGTTTTCTTATTTTGAGTTGACTTTCTGAGGGCTTTGGAACAAATTACGAGTTTCAACATTCTACGGGATTGCCAGAACCAATTAATATTGTGCGTTAAGGTGCAACTGTACTTGAAAAATACATATATAAGACATACATTTTCCAAATGATTAACTTTTTTTCAGGTGTGGCCAAAACTTCAGACCATTAAAGGTAACCAATAATGGGATGGAAAAAACAATATAGTGAATAATAAGAGGGGAACAGTGTGACTGCTCAACAATGCCGAAAATTACTGTATATTCCTATGCTGGAGACATTTACCTGATAAAGATCTTTTTGTGGCTTATGAATCTAACAAAGATGTCATGTGATATGCAAATGAGTTACTACAAAACGGGAGTCCAAATGTGTACAGCGCATGCTTGAGTTAGGAAGCGCTGACTTCCAAAAACTCGCATCTGTGATCCCAGCCATGACCAGTGTCATGGGGACTCAGCAGTCCTGGCCACTGCTGATAGCGTACAGTGATGGTCGGTATCCTAGGCAATGAGCAGTTATGAATTATGAAATGGCTTTGGAAAGACCAGGTGACAGAACTATTTTCCATAATGCAATGTATTTATAAGTTTGTTTACTTTCAAGGCCGTTTATTGTGGTCCAAATACTCCTTTAAGTTCGTTATTAGGCTAATTATAAAGCTGTAATACTCAGTTGTAAATCAACCCATGATAAATAGACCCTATTGGCAAGTGGTTGGCCCCAAAGTCAGCTGATGTCCTATTGAATGATCCTTTGTTACCCTGGTCTCTTAGAAATGTATGGATTCATAACTGACCCATGGTGTTTAGTTGTTTTTAAGAAGCAAGATATATATATATATATATATATATATATATATATATATATATATATATATATATATACACACAGTATACACAGTATAATCAAATAAATTTAGGGGATCAATTTGAATTGGGATTTAAACCATCCTCTTCATCATGCTGTTCACAATTTGACATCATGAGACCAAGACAACACCTTACAATTGATCAAAAGTATCTCGCCATTGCAAAGCTTCAAAAAGGATGCTTTCAGATGGAAGTGGTCACTGAGCTTAGAGTGTCACAGAGTGTCATCAGCAGGATGCAACAGAGATACAGAAAGACTGGGAGAGTCACAGAAAGGCAAAGAAGTGGACCTCTTTTGGGGCCATCACACATTGATGACCACTTCATTGTAAACAATGCTCAGCAGAACCAGATGATGAATGTCCCACAAGTCCAAGCATGTTTAAGGAAGGTAAGAGAAAACCAAATGTTGCATCAGACCATTCTTAAACATTTACGCCAGAATTGTCTGTATGCTAGACAACCTGACCACACCAGCAGGCACAGGCATCATTGTCTTGCATGGACCATGGAACATTTACCGCTGGATGAGTGACCAGTGGTCCTCAGTGCTGAAAGTTGATTCACTCTGAGGAGAAATGATGGCTGCTAACAAGCATCTATAGTATCACATTTGAGAGTATGTGTCACACAGGGACATCCAACAGGTACGTTTAAAAATTTTTTTTTTCTTTAATGAGACTCCTCTTTAAAAAAACATGACAAATTGTCACAAGCAGCAAAAAACAGACTTTTCAAAATATAACAGTACTTATGCGATAGCATCAACCTGACCAGGATTAAGGCGCACAGCCGAAACGCGTCGGTCTATTGGTTTATGCATCGCTACTAGAAGATCCTTTCACTGCCTTAAAGTAGGTTGATGCTATCGCATAAGTACTGTTATATTTTGAAAAGTCTGTTTTTTGCTGCCTGTGACAATTTGTCATGTTTTTTAAAGAGGAGTCTCATTAAAGAAACAAAATTTTTAAACATACCTTTTGGATGTCCTTGTGTGACACACGTCTCAAATGTGATACTATAGATGCTGGAAATAACTTTTTCCTCAAAGATTGACTGCCGGTGGGAGTTTCCGGACTTTCCGTGCATCTACTAATTGAACACCTAACAGCGGCAACAGGTGAGCTGAAAGCGTTCCCAGTGTTGTTTTGATGGCTGCTAACAATGCCGGATACTTCAAGAAGAACACTATGTATCAGTCAGGTCAGGTATTGGTCAGGTACCCTTTCTTGTAATATAGCAGACAGACCACGCTTATGTAAACAGTTACAAATGGTCTGAATTGGTTGCCCCTCACCTTCCTTAAATGTGCCTGGAGTAGTGTGGCATTCATCATCCGGTTTCACAGGTTATTATTTACAATGAAGGGGTCATCAATGTGTGATGTAGCCAAAGGACAGCCACTTCTTTGCCTTTCTGTGATTCTTCCAGTCTCTCTGTATCTCTGTTTCAACCTGCTGATGTCACTCTGTGACACTCAGTGGCCACTTCCATCTGAAAGCATCCTTTTTGAAGCCTCACAATGGCGAGGTACTATTGATCAATTGTAAGTTGGTGCCTTGGTCTCATGATGTCAAATTGTGAACAGCATGATGAAGAGGACTGTTTAAATCCCAATTCAAAGTGATCTCCTAAATTTATTTATTTAAAACACCTGTTGTGAATTTTGCCATTAAGCTCCTTGTTAGAGATCAGCAAGTTGTGCAGAAACTACTGAAACACTGAAGAGATGGACATGTGCATTCTAAAGTTATGAGATGGTCTCATTTAGTTCATTTAAAAAAAAAATGTTTCCAGAAATTTTATGTTCATCCTGAAATGTCAACCAAAAGCCAAATATCCCTACCTGTTTGTGAGCAGTGTATATATACAGTATATCATGCACAAAGGTAAAAACACAAGATCTTGCAAACTGAAACTAAGCAAATAAAAACTTTTCTTAGAAATTGTTGTCCCTGACTGGTGCTTTGGCATGAAGACATTTTCAGGTCATTCTGGACTTCTGAATAAATCACTTTGCCTTTGTGTCAGTTTTTTGCCATTGAGTTGACATTCTATTTCTGAAGTAAGATCAGGATGAAATATGCTATGCTAGGAAATAGTTTAAAACTAAACTGTGGTCTGTATCATTGCAGCTGCTTAGGAAAAAATGGATAATAAAATAGGAACATATTAATTTAGTGTCTTAATTTTAGCTGTAACAAATTTACATCTATGGCTGGAATCTGTAAAGACTTTCTGGGCGACATGCATGATTTTTGGCACCCAGGCACCAATTTTTTATGCGCATTAGTAGCGTAGAATGCGCCTGAATCTATGAACCTGTTCTACTGCAGGTCATAGATTTAGTGCATTCTAGCTACAAAGCGACACTTCTGGCTCAGGTAAACCACTTTTTTAGCGGTTTACCTGTTCCAGCAGTAATGCGCCTGGTTTTGCCGCACTAAACACATAAATGTGTAGAATCATACGGTTGTGGTGCGACACGCCTCTAGAACACCCTCTGATCTCGGTGCATTACAAAGTGCCGCGGGCGCTTTGTAATGTGTCTAATTTTGGAGTGCGCCTGCTCATACATCAAGCGCACAGGGCTGTGCCAGTTTGTCGGCTGAAAGGACACCAGAATACTGGTGCAGTCCCGTACATACATGTCATCCTATGTAATTATTTCATCTTTTTTATTTTTTATATTGGGGTATAATTTAGGCAGCATAGCCTAGGTTCACTAAAAAACTCAGCCCTGTTACATATATAACCGATACAGCAGGGGTCATCAGGGAGAACTGGATCTTAATGGGACTAAACGCCCCCATGCCTCATTTGAAGACACCATTATTTTCATCATGGTACATGATTAATTCAGCTTTTCATTTTGGCTCATGAGCTTGAAGTTATACATGTGCTACACTATATATTATATTATTATAATAATATGTTATATTATTATTAATGTTATTAAGAGTTATAATATTATTAATATGTTACACCTCTATTAAAAGAGCTGCTATAAGGCCGCAAACAAGTGCAGAGAGCTTTGACATATTAACAGAAAACAAAGTTTTGAGTGCAGAGTTTTTCATGAAGTTAAACCCAGTATAAATCTCACAGCTGTTTCTTTTCCTCTACAAAGTCTGTACTGGCCAAGTGACAGGGATGTAATGGCACAGACTGGCAAATGTAGGTCATCGTTATTTTCTTTCCCCAGGCGCATTCACCTTCATAGAAGATAAGTACACGAAATGTATGTCAGTCACTGATGACTCATATGAACACGGCTGCACAATTTATGCAGTGACTCATGCATACGTCTACCGCCAGTGTTGAACCATACGTCTCTGTAATTTACTATACATAGTCTTAGGAAATGTCATCTTTACAACAAACCACTAGACTATCATAAAAATAAGAGTTTCTGTGTAAAAATGAACAATCTTAACATTATTGGCTTTACAATAAGTAGCAGTTTCATTATTTAGGATGTCATGTATATGGGATTTGTGTTGTACAACTCTAGTTCGTGTCAGTGTGACTCTTATTCATTCTTCATTTGTGCTCATTATTGATATACACCACAACTGTTCACCAGTCACCCACAGCCCTACCACAATCCACTACTTACTCCCATTTATCTCAAACAAAGGACATTTCAAATGAATTCTAATATGCAAAACAATGGGGCACACTTACTGTGACTCCACAATTAGCACCGAAATACTAGCACACATGATTTACAATCATTTATTATCTTTTTAAACAGTTTTTAGACATTTTTACACTGTAGTTGGCAAGTGACACGCGGCTTCATGGGATGGGGCTAATGTGCAACATCGTGCCGAAAATTGGCACAACTTAAGCCAAATAGTAAGTAATACAGTGGTCAAGATAGACAGAAGTGTCTAAACATGTACCAGATTTATCATCCATTTCAAAAAATCTGGTGCATTTTTAATGTGTAGTCTAAGTTAGAAACAGATTAGTTAGTAGTTAGCAAATTTGCCTCACTTTTTTTTTATTTTATTGTGCAGTATATTAAAAATCAGAGTACAGCTCTTTAAAGGCTATGAACACCTATGAATTGAATTTTATTGTTCATTTTCTTCTTAAAATTAAAAACTTTATCTTATATGCCTGTTTATTACTCTACACAGCCTCTTCAGGTAATTGTGTCTGTTATAAGGATATAGAAGATGACTCTTTCAAGCAGGATATCTAGCTATAAATATAAGCTAGCATAGATGCATTTGTCAAGAGAGGAAGCTTCTAGTGAGAAAGAAAAACATACATGCTGCATAAAGTTTTTCTCAGTAGAAAAATAAGATCAGAAAGTGAGAAGAAAGCTCTATTCTGCTAATAACACACAGTAATGAGTGAGGTCACCAGCCTGACCACTGCTAGAGCACAGAGGTGGTCGATAACTAGAGAAGCTTGTTTAAACAAGCAGCGGATAAAAACTATTCCAACTCTAAAATTAAGCAAAATTGGAACAGCAATGTATTTGGTAATAATGTTTACCCATATCATATCTCAAGCTAATCTATGAGATGGAGAAATACAGTTAAGCAACCGTCTGAAGGGTGTTCATTAAAAATGTCCTGACAATTTGGTGTTGTAGGTGTAACTTCTTCACATACTGTAGCTAGATGCCTCATTGCTGCTGACCCAGAACCAACTGCATACTGCTTCTCGCCCCTCAATTCTTTTCATGTTAAAAATACCAGCATTAGAGAAGGAGAAGGTTGTAAATAGCATATCAGATTTTTTGTGATTATTATTTATTTCAAACACCATTAATCCCAGGGTACTGAACATTCAAGGGGGGTTACATACATGACATAGGTCAAACAAGTACAATGGTGATGATAAATGACTAACAACCGGTAGAGAGGGAGAGAGGACCCTGGCATGAAGGCTTACAATCTACATGGGAGGAGTAAAGAGACAGAAGGGGAGGGGCAGACATGTTTGTGGGGTGGAGTAGTTGCAACACGGTTATTGTAGGTTAAAGGCTATCCTGAAGAGATGGGTTTTCAAGTTGCTTTTCAGACTAGTGAAAGTGAAGTAGAGTCTCATGGGCAGTGAGTTCCACAGTATGGGGGAAGCATGGAAGAAGTCTTGGAGACAGTTGTGTGAGTAGCTAACAGGAGAAGAGCAGAAAAAGAGGACCTGTGAGGAGCAGAGATTGCATGAGAAGAGGTATCTAGAGATTAACGCAAAGATGTATGGAGGGGAGAGCTTATGGAGAGCCTTGTAGGTAATGGTTAGCAGCGTGAACTGAATTCGCTGGGCAATGTGGAGCCAGTGAAGGGATTGACAGAAGGGAAAGGCTGAGGAATAACGAGGAGAGAGGTGGATAAGACAGGCAGCAGAGTTAAAGGGGTTTTATCGTTGCAAAGATCATGTCTCAGATTATGGGGACAGTAAAAATAAGCACTTTTGTAATTGGGTTGCATTACCTCTGTCACTTGGTTTAGCAGATATCAGCTTCGATGTAAATCTGTCTTCTATTTCTGCTGTTGCTGGTCAGAGCGCCCCCTGGTCGATTCCTGTGCCCTAGACACGCCCCCTGCACTGTGATTGGCTGGCTGACATTTCATTCAGCCTATTGGGATATGCCCCTAGACAGGAAACGTCATGGCCACGCCCCCTGCGCTGTGATTGGCTGCCTGCACACTCTGTGTTTACTCCCCTCTGAGCTGTTAAAATCGATAGTGAAACCAGAGTCTACTGGCTCTATGTACATCTCAGCTCTAGGGGGAAGGATCTGGGCAATTACTGCCTGTTTAAAGGGCTTTTGCCACCTCCTCACAGGTTCAGTCCTTAAACTGCTACTTTGAAAAGAGGGCGTTCTGTTCCTCAGATCGAATGCAAGCACCGCCTCCTTATGACGTCATCATCTGTAGTGTATAACATAAGGATTCAACACTGTATCTGTATGAACTGCTTGTGTAGTGCAGTGCATAGGTGATCAGCTTGGCAAGACAGAGGTTGGGAGTTCAAGTCCCATCGTTTTTTTTTTTTCTTTTATAAATTGTACACATATGTAAAGATATTAAAATATATTTGTAGACATCTATAATTTTATATATATACACACAGAAAGCTCCCCTATATAGTGTCCCATCCTCACAGTCACACCAAGCACTTCCAACATATGTGATACAATGCATATACTCTCAGGGATGAGACATGATATAGGGGAGCTATGTATGTGTATATATATCATTATAGAGATTGACATATATATTTTAGGTCTCTCTACATATGTGTAGATTTTAGGGGGTGGGGGGAAATATACCCTGTGAGGGGACTAGAACGCCAAACCCCTTCATTGTAAAACCAACACTCTACCGTTACACCATCAGCCCAAGTCAGTTACAGGTTGAGCAGGTTCTTCTCTCAATGCTGATTTGCTTCTCCCCCCACTGTTTTCACTCATATCACTGACAGCAAGCAGAGATCTTTACTTGAAGCTGACATTTGTCCTTGTAGTTGAGTAAAGGTCTCTGCCTGTTGTCAGTACAATTTGGTTGAATACCACTAGAACAGAAGTTAAAGCTGCTGGCTTTCAGTGTGTAAACTAAGAGATATAATAGATATAATAGGTGCTTGCTGCAGCTTGTGGAGCCTCAAAGCTGTAGACATAAGCATGCAGGAGGCTACAGAGCTGTTATTTCCAGACAACCCTCTGCATCCCCTGCTTCAAACAAAATGATGACGTCACAGTTCTTCAGTGAGGGGAGACACGCCTCGTGGGAGGGGAGACACGCCTGCTGAGAGGAAGAACACGCCCCTGGATTTCAAACTCAATCTGAGAAAATTAGCAGAACAGCACTCTCAGCTCAAACGATAAATCCCCTTTAAGGATGGTTTGGTGGAGAGCAAGAGTGCTAGCCAGGAGGCCACAGCGAAAGATTTGCAGTAGTCAAGGTTGAAGATGACAAGGGCATGAACTAGCATTTTTGTAGTATCAAAGGAAAGAAATGTATGAATTCGAGAGATATTTTTCAGGTGGAGATGGCAGGCAGACGTAAGGGTCTGGATGTATGGTTTGAAAAACAGAGAGGTTATCCCATGGCAGTGGACTTGTGGGACTGCTGAGAATGTAAAGTTGTGGACTGTGATAGAGAGATCAAGTAGAGGGATGGAGTGGGATGATGGAAAGATAATTAATTCAGTTTTCTCCACATTTAGTTTTAATAGATAGGGGGAGAAGAACGAGAATATGGACGATAGACAGTCTGGGATCCAGGAGTGTAGAGAGTTAATATCTGGGCTGGAGATGTTAAGTATTGTTATCATACAGGTATGGCCTGTATGTTAACTGAAATTCATGTGATGCTATGAGCTGACCTAGGTACAAAGTGCAGGTAGAAAACAATGCGTGACCCAGGACTGACCCCTTGGGGACAACAACAAAGAAAAAGTGAGAGGAGGAGGTGGTGCAAACGTGAGAGACGCTGAACTTCCGAGGATTTGTAGCAAGGGGGAATGGTTGGCAGTGTCAAAGGCAGAGGACATATCTAGGAGGAGAAGCACAGAGTAGTGGCGTGAGGCCTTAGCAGTAACTAGGTCATTGGTGACTTTGGTTAGGAAGGTTTCGGTAGAGTGGTGGGATCAGAAACTGGATTGCAGTGGGTCAAGAAGAGAGTTGGAGGAGAGATGGCAAGATAGTTCAATATAGAGGTGCTGTTCAAGGGGTTCTGAGGCAAATGGAAGCAGTGAAATGTAACAATATTAGGACAGGGAGGATGGATCAGGAGATGTCTTTAGGGTGGGTGTTGCGGTAGCGTGTTTAAAGGAAGAACAAAGATGCCAAAGGTTAACGATAGGTTGAAATGATGGGTGAATGGCTGGGATAACGACAGCACTAAGGTCTGAGATGAGGTGGGATGGCATTTGATCAAAATAACAGGTAGTGAGGTCAGAGCTGTCTTAACAGAATTACGGGCCCCTGGGCATAGCGCAGCAATGGACCCTGCTCAAATACATGACATCACACTAGGCCATTCCTCGAGTCCCCCTCAATATTATTATATTATCATGCTACTTAAGTCTGGACACCTGCAGCCTACAAGACTATTTGGCAGGGCATGGAGCCTTTGGCTCCCTTCTCAACCATGGTCGTTAACTGTTTGCACTTCCTAAAAACACACAAACAGTAAAATAAGCAAAGTCAACCAAGGGATCCAGGATATGTTTCCTATATATTTCTTGACCAAACATACACTACCAGGGGCCCCTATACCTGTGGGGCCTCCAGGCAACTGCCTAATGTGCTCAATGGAAAAGATGGCCCTAGGTGAGGTTGGATTTGACCAGTAGAGAGGAAAGCTTGTCATGTGTAACAATGTAAAAGCAGATTAAAGAGCAAGGGTATCGTTCAGGTATATACGTGTGTGGTGGGAACTGTGCAGGTATAGAAGTAGACAGTGGAGACTGTGGGGACTGTGCAGGTATGGAGGTGAGTGGTGATACCAATTTGGTGCAACTTTCTTTTTTAATTGTAAAATTGCAAAAGGGGAGAATTCGAAGTTGTAGTATTTTTTTGATTTTTTTATGCTTTTTTTTTAAATTTAACTTTGACACTTGACCACTAGCACTCGATCGCTTGAACACACTTCTGCATTACATAAACAAAACAAAAGGGTGATGGCAGGACGAAATAGAACCTTTATCAAGGCGGGTGCCAAATAGAGTGAGGAACGGTGTGCGGCACCATTTATCCATTCATTTAGGTGCTGCGATTGCCAGAGCATCTAAATGGTTAAACAGCAGGGATTGGAGTCGGCTCCCTTCCCTTTTGTTAGTGGCGGGTGTCAGCTGCATTTAGCAGCCGGTAACAGCCTCCTATTTTCTGAGTAAGACCTTACCGACGTCATGATGTTCTTATATGTGAGGTGGGGTGAGGGATTAAAGTCAAATAAAGTATGCTCCTAAAGAGGCTGGAGGAGAGTGGAGGGCAGTTAAATCTGAGGGTATGTTCACATAGCGTTTGTTAAATAGGTTTTTGGGTGCGAAAAAAAGGATCCCAAGACAAATGCGTATTGTCTTTCATAGAAACAATAGGGATACATTATTGCTGTCCAGAAAATGCATCCAAAGACATACCAAACTTTGTGGTACATTTTTTTTATGCTCTTAACACAATATGTTTTACGTATTGCAAAAAGGTATCCAAGGCGCTGTGTGAACATACCCTTATACTGTAGTCCCTGCAGAGCAGAGCCATAACTTAGATATGTATTTCATAGTGTAAATAGACAATAAAGGACTATATATCCCAATATGGCTGGTTTGCTGGTGTAGCCAATGGGTGCTAGTACTTCCCCAGAATGGCCGTTTACACTCTACAGTAAAGGGTTGCTGTGTATTGTCTGCAGTGTTTTTATTAGTAATTATGTAGTGACAAATCTAAACCAAATTATAGATATTTTGATGCAGATTTCTTGCGGCAGAACTCAGTGCAGCCCATTCTGTGATACACTGCAGAATCTCCACGCAAAAATCTGGTGCAAATATTGACAACTTATCTGTACCATGTGCACTTACCCTAACTAATACAAATGTAATTTATGGTTCTGCATTGCAGCTCATGTGGGGCTAAAAAAACACATTACTCACCTGGCTGGGTGTAGCAGTTCTACAATAAATGACAACTGCTTGGATGTGGGGTACAACCTGATTTTTAAGATGTACTCCAATATAGAGGTTCCTTGGCTATGCATTGCAGTATGGGCTCCAGCACTCAGCTGCTTCCTCCTTGTACGCTAACTTCTAGAGGGACTCTTACTGACTCTGATGCTGCGCATGATCTCTAGGGGGTGCAGATTTAATTGTTTCTACTGCATCTGATTAGTATTTAATAATTTTCCCAGTCTCTAGTTTGACACTATTTGTTACTATGTAGTTATGGTATGGTAATGTTGTCAAGGTTGGTGGTATAAACTAGTTATGGTACGGTGGTGTCATCTTGTCACAGTATAGTTGTGTCTTTTTAGTATAGTGGTGTTATACAATCATGTTATGGTGGTTAAATGTAACCACTATATTATTTCAGTGTACAGCAAATTTATGTTCTAAAATTCTGAATTCTGGTACCACAAGTGTGAACTGTATTTCCCAATAAGGCATGCAATTTGCAAATATGTCGTTAAGGGGTTAAAAAACACCTAGAGCAAATGAAGGAGAGCATAACTAAGGCCCCATTTAAATAGTGGTTTCAATATTCTTTTGTGGTGTCTGTCAGGTACTGTAAAAATGTATCCTGATGGATACTGCACTGGGGTCGCAATAGCATAAGGAAAAGATGATACAGCAGTGCCAGGAATGATGAATAAAATCGGAATCCTTTATTGTAGAATCGTTTAAAAATGCAGTACTCCAACTAAGCACAGCGTACACCCAAAAAGTAACGCCGACGCTGACTGCACCCTTAAGCATGGCATGCTGCTACTACCAAGCTACTGACATAAAGGGGTCGCAATGACTTCTCTAGAGAAATGGACTATGTTTGCCCTCTTTAGTCAATGTGTATAGTCTACCATGCTCTTGTGTCTCATGCTGAAACTGCATACATTTGCTAAAAAAGGCAAACGTAGTCCAATTAGGACTATGATTGCCTTATATAAATCTATAGTTCTTTCATGACTCCAATGGTCCATGCTGTGGTGACTGAAAGATAACAAGCAAATAAACACAAGTACAACAACTGAAGTTATCTGTACATTTGTAGTCTCTCGTAGGAGCATTAATTATATATTCATAAATGACCTTACACATGGATTGCACGGTAGAATATCGATCTTTGCAGATGATACTAAGCTCTGTAAAGTAATCAACACAATAGAGGATAATGTGTTATTACAAAGGGATCTGGATAAGTTGGAGGCCTGGGCAGAGAAGTGGCAGATGAGGTTTAATACAGATAAATTCAAGGTTATGCACATGGGGAGGAAAAATCCATTACAAGACTACATGTTAAATGGAAAAAGGCTGGGTAAAAGTGACATGGAGAAGGACTTGGGAATCCTGGTAGACAGTAAACTTAGCTGTAGCAGCCAGTGTCAGGCAGCAGCTGCTAAGGCAAATAGGATCATGGGTTGTATTAAAATGGGCATAGATACACATGATGAGAACATTATTCTCCCATAAGACAAGTCACTGGTTAGACCACACATGGAATATTGTGTACAGTTTTGGGCACCAGTTCACAGGAAAGACATTGTAGAGCTTGAACAGGTACAAAGACGGGCAACTAAGATTGCAATACCCAGAAAGATAAGCAAGATTAGGGTTATTTAATTTAGAGAAAAGACTGCCTTACAAACTATGTACCTATGTAACATTTGTAGTCTCTCGTAGGAGCAGTAGTGACGTCTTTCACATCTGTTTGCTATAGCAGTGTGGATTTATTAATTCATTAATTGTCTGTTACTTAGCACCAACATATACTACATCAGCCCACTTCTCCATTGAGGCTCACAATTTAATTATCTATCACTCACAATTTTATAGGGCTTTATTTAAGAAATCAGTGTGTTTTCGTATTTTTGGAGTGGGGTAAGAAAGTGGAGTCTGTTATTTTAGTTTCCTTAAACTATCTATTTTCTATCTGTCTATGTTCTATCTATCGGTCTGTCTCTTATAATGTATTCTTACCAGGATATCAGATCCTGCACTCAGGTTTCAGCATGATGTCCTCATGACAAGACAGCAATCATTTCATGTATGACAGGTACATTAAAGTCATATCCAAATTCCATATGGACCTAGTGAGCTGTCACTCTCTGACAAATGACACTCACCATAGTAGTCACTACTTTACTCTAAGCAGTTTATAAATTAAGCAGACTTTTGTGCCCCTAGCAAAGGTTAATGTGTGTCACATTTTTACTGTCTTACTACTAAATAATTAATTAGTGCTCCACAACAAAAATGAATTCTTTAATTTTTTATGTGATAGATTACAAAGTAGAATCTAATACAAAAGACAATTAAAAGCAACGTCACTTGCTTGCGGCACTCTTTGGTAGATGATTATAATTTCTGTGGCCTTTGACTGTAAATTAATAGATTTTAAGTATGTGAACTTGCCAAGGCAGAACATTAGGATGTATTTTGCATTCATCCAAAACAATTATTTCTTCTTCTAATAATGAAGGGAAATGTATTACTACAAAAGTCCTTGCCTCAGGTACACTTTATAAACACAGACATCTTCCATTAGTGGGAGTTAGTACATCAAGTACAGGAGACTTATTTTGCAAGTGATTAAAGAGTAGCAAAACCTACACTTTATTATTATGTGCAGAATGTGCCAACATGTCTCAATGTTATAGTATTGGCTTTGTCTGCTTTACTTTATAGTACCTAACAACCTTGATATATTGGCTATTATAAGGGCAGCCTGTATTTCACACAAATACTAAGTTGGCAGTATGTATGCTTTAGACTTTACACTTTATGCAGACCATCAGGATACGCTTGTAAGGAGGGTGAAAGTTGGGTATACAAAGAACTTTGCAAGAACCCATTAAAGCCGTTGTATTGACCTCCTTATAGTCATCAGAGTTATGGAACTGAGAAATTGTTTAATGTTGTATTTGATGCTACCCATAACGCATTTAGTGTCAGGAGATGCCATACTGTATTCTGGTGTGACATGTAAACATTAGCACTTGAAATGGGGAGGTTCATACATATCTTGCCCCAAGATTGGGTGTTCCAGAGGAATTCCCAGGTAGATCAGGATGTTCCTGAGGCAGGGCTTAAATCAACATGGTTTGGGAGTTAAAAGTTTGGCAAGTTTGCTATTAGTACATGTCTCCAAAATCACACTCAGATTAACCTAAGTCTGTTTTGGACTTAAAGGGTTTTTCTCGCTACAAAGATCATATCTGTAATGAGGGGGAGAGTAAAAATAAGCACTTTTGCAACTGGTTTGTATTACCTAAATCATTTAGTATAGTAGCTATGAGCTAATCTGTGAGTTTCTAGAGCTGAAACTGCAGCCTGGGGGTCGTGCCACAACTCCTTTGTTGTGATTGGTTTTCTGATATTTAGTTCAGCCTTGGTCGGGACACACCCCCTGCACGGTTTGCTGACTGCACACTCTGTGCTTACTCCCTTATGAGCTGTGGAAAAATTAAAGTTAAACTGGCTCCGTTAGCTTTCTGTGCTGGCTGTGTATGTGTAATTAAAGGGGTTGTCTCACTACGAAGATTATAGTTGAAAATGTGGGGACCAAAAATCTAAGGATGTACGTCCTTGGTTACTATTGGCAAAATGCTACGGTTTTATAGAACGGGATGGTTTACATGTGCTTAGCAATGGTGTTTTTTACTGGTCAGGGAAGCATTCTGTCCTGCCCAGGTCGTGCACATGCAAAGGAAAGGCAGTCAAGAGGAGGGGCAGTGATGTGTGTATTGGCAGGCAAGGAGGAGAAGCAGTGAAGAGGATAAAATACACACAACCCCCCTGCATGTCCTCTCACTGCTCACGTCTCCCGGGGCTGCGCGGTGTCAGCAGAGCACAGCGCCACTAGCGCTGCGCTCCACCGACCGCTCTGGCAGGCTGGAGGCATTAGGCTACTGCTGACGTAGGCGGCGCGGTGACGTCACTTCACCGCGCCGCCTATGCAGGGCGGCATTAGAGGCCGGCGGGGAGATCGGAGTGGCAGGAGCGGGAGCCGGAGTCAGGTAAGTGGCTGTTTTGTTGGTTTTTTTTTATTATATATAAGGAAGGGGGCCCTGACTACCTGGCTATAACTAAAGGGGGTCCTGGCTATAACTAAAGGAGGCCCTGGCTACTTGGCTATCACTAAAGGGGGGCCCTGACTACCTGGCTATAACTAAAGGGGGCCCTGACTACCTGGCTATAACTAAAGGGGGCCTGACTACCTGGCTATAACTAAAGGGGGCCCTGGATAACTAACCTGGCTACTGTATAACTAAAGGGGGCTCCTGGCTACCTGGGGCCTATACTCTAATAGGGGCCCTGGCTACCTGGCTTTAACTAACGGGGGACCTGCCTACCTGGCTATAACTAAAGGGGGCCTTGGCTACCTGGCTATAACTCAAGGGGGCCCTGACTACCTGGCTATAACTAAAGGGGGCACTGGCTATAACTAAAGGAGGCCCTGGCTACCTGGCTATAACTAAAGGGGGCCCTGGCTACCTGGCTATAACTAAAGGGGGCCCTGGCTACCTGGCTATAACTAAAGGGGGCCCTGACTACCTGGCTATAACTAAAGGGGGCCCTGGCTACCTGGCTATAACTAAAGGGGGCCCTGACTACATGGCTATAAGTAAAGGGGGCCCTGCTACCTGGCTATAACTAAAGGGGCCCTGCTACCTGGCTATAACTAAAGGGGGCCCTGGCTACCTGGCTATAACTAAAGGGGGCCCTGACTACCTGGCTATAACTAAAGGGGGCCCTGGCTACCTGGCTATAACTAAAGGGGGGCCTGGCTACTTGGCTATCACTAAAGGGGGCCCTGGCTATAACTAAAGGGGGCCCTGGCTACCTGGCTATAACTAAAGGGGGCCCTGGCTACCTGGCTATCACTAAAGGGGGCCCTGGCTACCTGGCTATAACTAAAGGGGGCCCTGGCTACCTGGCTATAACTAAAGGGGGCCCTGACTACCTGGCTATAACCAAAGGGGGCCCTGACTACCTGACTATAACTAAAGGGGGCCCTGGCTACCTGGCTATAACTAAAGGGGGCCCTGGCTACCTGGCTATAACTAAAGGGGGCCCTGGCTATAACTAAAGGGGGTCCTGGCTACCTAGCGATCTCGAAAGGGGTCCCAGGCTACCTAGCTATCCCTAAAGGGCACCCTGGCTACCTAGCTATCTCTAAAGGGGGCCCTGGCTACCTAGCTAACCCTAAAGGGGTCCCTGACTCTACCTAACGCTAAAGGGGGCCCTGACTCTACCTAACGCTAAAGGGGGCCCTGACTCTACCTAACGCTAAAGGGGGCCCTGACTCTACCTAACGCTAAAGGGGGCCCTGACTCTACCTAACGCTAAAGGGGGCCCTGACTCTACCTAACGCTAAAGGGGGCCCTGACTCTACCTAACGCTAAAGGGGGCCCTGGCTACCTAACTCTACAGGGGCCCTGGTTCTACCTAAACATAAAGGGGGCCCTGGCCGCCTACAAACTAAAGGGGACTCGTGGCTAGGTACCCACCAACCTACCTGTTGCCGGCCTACCAACTTATCCAGCTGGGTCAACCTACCTAAATAGGGCCTGTCTAATTACCGGGGGCCTTGCCCATTTGCCTACCTACCTAGAGTCTTGACTACCAACCTGGTAATATAATTGAGAGGGCAGCAGCCCATAGTTGTAGCATAATCTCCAGGGGTCAGTTCTTTCCCCACCCTCCAACCTCTTAGGCATTTCACGGCCTTAAGTTATGGCTAATTAGCCCGCCCTCAATTCCACGCCGTGTGGACGGTGGCAGGGCGGAGGTGGGAGTAAAAGGGAGGCCGAACACTTGCCGGCCCATTGACTATCAGCTAGGGCCGCGGTATACGCCGAAAGTGACAGGTGAAGTTCCGCTGTCGGATTCCGGGGGAGTGCCATGAACGTACCAAGTCTTGATAGAACTGGAATATAATGAAGGGCTTCGCCCGTGAGTTGTGCAATCTCAGGGTCGTATTTTCCCACCTACCTTAACACCTAGGATACTAGGCCTCTAAGTTATGGCTTGTACCCACTCTCCCACCCCTGGGAAGTTTGTACAGAGGTGGGAATAGATAAATAGATGCTGAAAAATTGAGGATTCTAAGATATTTGTGTGTAATTTCTGCAGGGATGAGTGGTGGCCGGGACAAGTCATCATGGCGGTGTGGAACGGATGCAGACGAGAAGGGAAAAAGAACGACTCATCAGATAGGATGTCTCCGGTGAGTCCCTGATTTCAGGGGTTATTTTACTACTTTACTGGATCAGTGCTGTATTCATATGTGTAACTTTAGGGGGGTACGGAGGGGACTGGCCCCCCCACTTTTTGCTGGGTGGGGGACGGTCCCCCCCACTTTTAGCCATTTCAATAAAAAATAATCCATTTGAAAGTATGAGAATACGGTAAGTGTGGAGAGCAGAGCACAAAGGAGGAAGAAGTTAACCCTTTGCCTCCTATATTTCTGTGCATCTTGGGGGGACAGAGTAGGTAGCAACCTCAGGTGTCAGTGCAGAGTGAGAGCAGCGCTGATTAATGGATAGGACGCACTAATCTGCCTCGGGCATTCTGGGTCGTTTGCTCGTGGAAATTTTGAGTTTGCAAGCACCGAATTTCCAACACTCAAACGACACCGTCAGTGCTGAAAAACCGTCATGTGAACTCACCCTAAGTGTGTAGTGTGTCTGTGTTCAATATATGTATATATACACACACAATTTCCGGGGTACCTTGTCTAATGTAGTCTCTGGGGTACAGTGTGTAATGTACTGTATATTTCGGACTATAAGATGCACTTTTTTCCCCCAAATGTGGACGGCGAGTGCTCGTTGTGGTTCACATGCGCTTGGTGTGGGCAGGCGGCTGTTTTGTGCGGGTGGCCGGACGTTCTGTGCGGGCACCTGCGGTGGCACTAACTTGTGGGTGGGCAGCAGAGGGAGCCTGGTCCATCCCTGCTCTTAACACTTCCGCCGCCAGCTGAATGAGGGGTGGTGCTGTGCACCGCTCCTCCATCCGATCACCCCCCTGCAATTTAATTAATTTAATTGCCATGGCAGCTGAAGCCTCATGCAGGCTTCTGCAGCTGCCATGTATGTACACTTATTACTTATTAATAGGTAATCAATGAAAAATCCTATGTACAGCAGTCCAACAGTGAATGGTCAGATACCCTAGGGAGACTGAGTATTAGGGTATGTTCACACGGCGCGTTGGGTCCGTGTGAACATAAGCTTTTGTGATGCGTGTTTGGGTCCATCTGAACGGACCCAGACACGCATCTAACAATGAGCAGAGTGATCGCTGATGCGTGTTTGCATCGCGTCTTTCCGATCCGTCTTTCAGATCATTCCAATTTTTGGAGCGGATCCGAAAGACGGATCGGACAGACGTGATGTAAACACACATTGGTGATCATTCATGTGAATGCTAATACATGTTTTCCATTGCCGGCAGTGTTAAACTCACTGCTCATTGTCAGATGCGTGTCTGGGTCCGTTCAGACGGAACCAGACATGCATCACAAAAGCATATGTTCACACGGACCCAAGACGCCGTGTGAACATACCCTTAATGTAAAAAGAACAACGTTTTAAAAACGTTTAAACGTTTAAATGACCCCCTTTTTTCATTTTACAAATAATAAAATAAAAAAGTTACACATAATTGTTATCCATGAGAGTTAATGTTAAGGCTGCCCATGCCGTCCAGCTCCGCTCTGGATGTCAGCGTCTCCTGCTCACCGATCTGGGAGCAACTTGAGGAACTAATGCTTTGAACAGCAGCCGCAACATAAACCTGAGTATTCAGCCTCTATTTTATCTGACACACTGTAACGTACAGTTTAAATGTCTGTTGTTGTTGTTTTTAAGAAGAATTATTAAAGTTACTAAGTTTTACTGGTTCCATTAACTTTCATGGACACTGTATGAGTGGGTTGTGGAGATCCCACGTCTTGAACCAGGTGGCGAATCTCGGTTAATACAATTTGGATACACGGGACAATTATATTTATATGACATAATTGTTATAGCCATGTCCGTAAAGGTCCAATCTATTAAAATATGACATCATTTATCCCGTACGCTGTACAGCATAGAAGAAGGATCCAAATGCCAAAATTGTGTTTTTTTGTGCATTTAATATCCCCTCAAAAAAAGGAATAAAAAGTGATCAAAAAGTCACATGTATCCCCCCAAAAAATACACTTCAGACCATACTTTTTGCTTCAAATTTTTTTCATCCTATTTTCCCCCTCTAAAACCTAGGTGAGTCTTAGGCCGTGTTCACACGGCTTATTCCCGACGGATTTGTGAGCCGGATTGCGCTCACAAATCCGCCGTGAATAAGGGGCGGGACGGGGGCGGGGCCGGAGCGCGGCGGGGGCGCCGCTCCCCGGCCCCATAGACAATGCATTGTTTACGGCGCGTCCGCGCCGTAAATAATGTGCATGTCACTTTCTCCCCCCGCGGCGGATTCGCCGAGCGGGGAGGAGCGACGGAATCCACTGTTCTCTATGAGAGCAGTGGATTACCGTAATTACTCCGACGGATTGGCGCCGTACTGCAGCGCAAATCCGGCACGCGGTACGGCGCCAATCCGTGGCAAAATAAGCCGTGTGAACGAGGCCTTATAGTCCGGTGCATTTTATAGTCCAAAAAATACAGTAAAAATCTCTGGGGTATGGTGTAATATAACCTCTTTTGTACAGTGTGTAATGTAATCTCTAGGGTACGGTGAATAATGCAGTAATATCTGAGGTACAGAGGGTAATGTAGTAATCTTTGGGGTACAGTGAGTAATGTAATATCTGGTGTATGGTTTCTAATGTAGTAATCTCTGGGGTACTGTGTGTAATGTAGTAATCTCTGGGGTACTGTGTGTAATGTAGTAATCTCTGGAGTATGATGTAATGTAATCTCTGGGGTACAGTGTGTAATGTAATCTCTGGGGTATGGTGTAATGTAATCTCTGGAGTACAGTGAGTTATGTAATTCATTTCTAGGGTTCAGTGTGTAATATAATACATTTTTTGGGGTACAGTGAATTATATTATTTCTTGAGTACAATGTACAATTCATTTTCGAGGTGCAATAATTTAATTTATATGTCTACCATGTGTAATATAATTAATTTCTGAGGTGCAGTGAGTGATGTCATTTCCGGTTTATGGTATGCAATAAAATACATTTTGAGGTACAGTATGTAACATAAGTGATTCCTAGAGGTTCAGTGAGATTGGGTTCTTTTATTTTCCTCATTCTGTTATGTGTATAACAAATTTAATGGAGTAGTGATGGGGGATGGGAGGAGTTAAGCGAAATTTGCTGCACTGCACCACATTTTTTATTTCCATCTAGAGGGGGAAATATTGTAGGGGGGCTGGTTCGGTTTCATTGCCATGGCTGCTTTTTAGTCCCAGACTGGTTCTAAACTTCAGTAATTAGAGAGCCACTCATAACCTTACGGACTGCACCAAAAGTGTTTGCCATAAGGACTCCGCCCGGACCTGCTGGGGAAGGTCACAGTGCTCCCTCAGACCTCCTATCTGGGTTAGAGGGGGCCGCTTCACAGCAGGGAGAGGAGGGGAGAGAAGGGAAGGGAGGGGAAGTGAAAGGGGAGGCGAGTGAAGGAGGGAGGGAGGGATAGGAAGATAGGGGATGAGAGGGAAAATTGGTCCCCCCACTTTTTGAACCAAAGTTACACCCCTGGCTGTATTCACTGTAATGTGATGTGACCCGAGCTGTTGTCAGATCACTATGTGGTCTCCATATGGTGGTGTTATATCGGCGTTAGTATAGTGGCAGCGTACATGTATACCTGATTGTAAAAGAGGGAACACCTGACCCTGTGATAGGAGTTACACTTGTACTTTCTTGCTGGTGTTTATTTTAGGAGGTGGTGAGGTGCGTGACCAAGGGAAACATGGAGGGGGATATTGTATGTGGGTGGAGAGGGATATGGATGGAGCTACTTAGCCCTGTGTCTATGATATGTGAGACAGACAGATGTGTGAGACAGACAGACAGATATGTGACTCTCTTGGTACGGTGTACTACACCATACAATTCTTTTTTGCACACTGTATTATGTGGTAAAATGTGCGCATTTATGTCCTAGAGTCCGGTTTTTGTTGCTGGGGGCGGGGCGTTCGGGTAGCTGGGGGCGGGGTGTAACGGGGGGGCAGGGGCGTGAGCTGTATGGGGCCCTGAAAGTTCTGTTGGGGGGCGTGTTTGTGGTCATGCTGCGGGAAGAGTAAGGGATAGTCACTGTACTATTCAGTAAAATATTGGTTCAAATACTTATTTCTTCTTGCTAATTTTATTCTGAGGGTCCATAAGGGCATCTGTGCTGGTTTTGTGGTCATGCTGCGGTAAAAGACAGCGATAGTCAATGTACTATTCACTAAAATATTGGTTCAAATACTTATTTATTTTTTTAAATTTTATTCTGAGGGTCCCTTAGGGCATCTGTGCTGGTTTTGTGGTCATACTGCTGTAAAGCACAGCGATAGTTAATGTCCTATTCATTAAAATCTTGGTTTCAATACTTATTTCTTCTTGAAAATTTTATTCTGAGGGTCCATAAGGGCATCTGTGCTGGTTTTGTGGTTATGCTGCGGCAAAAGACAGTGATAGTCAATGTTGTATTCACTAAAATATTGATTCAAATACTTATTTCTTCTTGCAAATTTTATTCTGAGGGTCCATAAGGGCATCTGTGTTGATTTTTGTGGTCATTTTGCCTGCGGTTAAAGGGACAGCGATAGTCAATGTCATATTCACTAAAATATTGGTTCAAATACTTATTTGTTCTTGCAAATTTTATTCTGAGGGTCCATAAGGGCATCTGTGCTTGTTTTGTGGTCATGCTGCGGTAAAAGAGAAAGATAGTCAATGAAGTATTCACAAAAATAGTGTTTCAAATACTTATTTCTTCTTGCAAATTTTATTCTGATGGTCCATAAGGGCATCTGTGCTGGTTTTGTAGCCATGCTGCGGAAAAAGAAAACGATAGTCAATGTACTATTCAGTAAAATATTGTTCAAATACTTATTTCTTCTTCAAATTTATTCTGAGGTCCAACGGCATCTGTGTTTTTGAGTCATGTTGCTGTAGTAGGCTCGATAGTCAGCTGTACATTCACAGTAAAATATTGCTTCAAATACTTATTTCTTCTTGCAAATTTTATTCTGAGGATCCATAAGGTTATCTGTGCTGGTTTTGTGGTCATGCTACGGTAAAATACAGTGATAGTCAATGTACTATTCAGTAAAATATTGGTTCAAATACTTATTTGTTCTTGCAAATTTTATTCTGAGGGTCCATAAGGGCATGCTTGCTTTGGGGTCATGCTGCGGTAAAAGATAACGATAGTCAATGACCTTTTCACAAAAATCTTGTTTGAAATACTGATTTGTTCTTGATAGTTTTATTCTGAGTGTCCATAAAGGCATTTTTGGTGGTTTTGGGGTCAGGCTACTATAAAAGAGGGGACAGGGGTGCCAGTAATCAAAAAGGGGCCCAGTGATATGTTAAAATTAGGAAGTAGTAATGGGTGGGCGCCCCATTTCATTTAGCTGCATGTGGCCATGAAACAGTTAATAGATGGCTAACGGCAGCCTTGGCTCCCACCGCACCCACGATAACTACGGCCCTGCCAGTTCAACCTCCGTGTTCCCCGTTGGGATGTTCTTGCTGCCACAACAAATATGACATGTTCTTGGTCCCTGGTGCAAAAAGTGATAATGGTCGCCTGCCACTTACCATGTGCCATTTCCAATACTGATGTCTTCTCATGTGTCACAGGGCCCCCGTAGCAGCTTCTACCGTGTACCTGCTGTGGCTACGCTGTCTTCAACTTTTCAGTTAGCCATTGAAAGGAATGAATTATTTTAGCCTGTGATTTTTTTTTATTTTTAGCCTAATTGTCTTGACTAAGATGTACCACGTATCCAGTTTACTGTTGTGGACGGTAATTCCAGCTTCTCCTTACCTGTATGGGTCTAAAAATTAACCTGGTCATACTCTCCCATTGACTGTAATGGGAATCGGCGATTGATCGAGATCGTAAATTGGCGCAATATTTTTCAAACTCGGCAATCGCCTAGATCGCGATAATTTTACTGATCGCTCATCACTACTGATTAGGACAGTGGTAATTTTAATGAGTAGGAGTCTACTATAAAATGGCCCCTCAAGCTCCACCCCCTTTTGTTTTTTCTGTCCTGCGAGGCATAGGACAAGTGGAAGGTGCAGACTATCTCCTCAAGATAAGTATATTTCTATGGTATGTAAAGTCTTAACTCATACCTCCCAACTTTTAGAGATCACAAAGAGGGACACATCAGGTCAAGTCACT
This sequence comes from Phyllomedusa bahiana, assembly GCA_025379985.1. Classification (NCBI taxonomy): domain Eukaryota; kingdom Metazoa; phylum Chordata; class Amphibia; order Anura; family Hylidae; genus Phyllomedusa; species Phyllomedusa bahiana. The sequence continues at coordinate 10,497 of JAODAL010007907.1, read as the reverse complement.
AACCACACCAAAATACATGACTTGAAAATACCGGAAGCAATCAGATACTATTTAAAGCAAGATAGTTTATTGACCAACTTTTTTTTTTTCCAAATGAAAAAGAGGGACATTTCTACACTGTAGAGCTAAGAGGGACATATATGTATAGTCCCATATATAAATATATATAGTGAAGGAAATAATTATTTGATCCCTTGCTGATTATGTAAGTTTTCCCACTGACAAAGACACGAACAGTCTGTAAGTTTAAGGGTAGTTTAATTTTAACATTGAGAAATAGAATATCCAAAATAAAATACAGAAAATCACATTGTATAAATCATATAGATTTATTTGCATCTTGCAGTGAGAAATAAGTATTTGATCCCTCTGGCAAACAAGACTTAATGCTTGGTGGCAAAACCCTTGTTGGCAAGCGCAGCAGTCAAACGTTTTTTGTAGTTGATGATGGGCACAGGTTCGAAGGAATTTTTTGCAGATCATCTCTGAATCATTAAGATTTTGAGGCTGTCACTTGGCAACTCGGAGCTTCATCTCCATAAGTTTTCTATGGGATTAAGGTCTGGAGACTGTTTAGGCCACTCCATGACCTTAATGTGCTTCTTTTTGAGCCACTCCTTTGTTGCCTTGGCTTTATGTTTTGGGTCATTGTCTTGCTAGAAGCCCAGCCATGATCCATTTTTAATGTCCTTGCAGGGGGAAGGAGGTTGTCACTCAGAATTTTACGGTACATGGCTCCATCCATTCTCCCATTGATGCAGTGAAGTAGTCCTGTGCCCTTAGCAGAGAAACACCCTCAAAACATTATGTTTCCACCTTCATGCTTGTCAGTGTGGACAGTGTTCTTTGGGTCATAGAAAGCTTTTCTCTTCCTCCAAACATGGCGAGTTGAGTTAATGCCAAAGAGCTCAATTTTTGTCTCATCTGACCACAGCACCTTCTTCCAATCACTCACAGAATCATCCAGTTGATCATTGGCAAACTTCCTTCACTGTATACATATACACACATACAGTTAAACCCAGAAATTTCCATAAATTATATAAAAAGACACATGACACTTATGCATGTTTTTCTCATTATCTGACCTGAAATCAGAATATACCTTACCAGTTTTTGGGTAATTAGGATTACCAAAATTATTTATATTAGCCAAATGCCAGAATACTGAGAGAGAATTTTTAAGGCATTTTATTAACTTTCTGCAAAGTCAAAAGTTTACATACACTAGGATTACTATGCCTTTAAACAATTTGTGACAGCCCATATGATGATGTCATGTCTATGGAAGCTTCTAATAGGTTTATTGGCAACATCTGAGTTAAGTAGAGACACCCATGTGGATGTATTTTTTATGCACACCAGAAGCACACTGCTTCTGTGTGTAACATCATGGGAAAGTCTAAAGAAATCAGCCAAGATATCAGGAAGATAATTGTGGACTTGTACAAGTCTGGATCATCCTTGGGTGCAATTTCAAGATACCTGAAACTGCCTCATTCATCTGTACAAAAAAATTATATGCAAGTACGAACAAGATGGGAATGTCCAGCCACCATACCACTCAGGAAGGAGATGGGTTCTGTGTCTCAGAGAAGAACATGCTTTGGTCCAACATGTGTATATCAACCCAAAAAAAAAAAAAAGCAAAAGACCTTGTGAAGATGCTGGCAGAAGCTGGTAAGCAGGGCCGAACTGGGAACAAAAATCAGCCCTGGCACAAAACTCCTGCCAGCCCACATACAATATTCGCTTATAAAATTTCCCTTGGTCATGCACCTCGCCACTTTCTAAAATAAACAACACTATAACCACAAACAAAAACCAAAAAGTGACGCAGAGAGAAACCCTTCATTATAGTGTCAGGGACAGGTATGCACTCCCTTGACAATCAGGGACAAGTCTACGCTGCCACTATACAAGCTCCAATATAACCAAAAACATCTCCATATAGAGATCACATAGTGGTCAAACACCAGCTCAGGTATAACCTACAACACCGCCGTATAGAGACCATATAATGGTCAGACACCAGCTCAGGTATAACTTACAACACCACCATATAGAGACCACGGAGTGGTCAGACACCAGCTTAGGTCACATCACATGAATGTGAATACAGCACTGATCCATCACAGAAGTAAAATAACCCCTGACGTCAGGGACTCACAAGAGATGTCATATCTGATGGGAGTTGTTCTCTTCTCCTTTTCTTCTCCATTTGACCCAAACCTCCATGACGTCTTCTCTGATAAGTCGTTCTCTTCCCTTTTTTTTCTCCATCCGGTACAGAATGCAATGACGTCGTCTCTCAGTCACTACTTGTCCCTGTAGAATTTACCACAAAAACATCTTAGACTCCTCTCTTGTCCAGCACTTCCCACCTCTGTACAAAGTCCCCAACCATAAAGCCCCAAATAGTAAAAGTTCCCCCTTTGGTGCCCCACACAGTAATTGTACCCCAAACAGCAAAAGTGCCCCCAGCCAATTATAGGACCCCCATTTGTGCCACCAGTAGGTAGGTCCACACCCCATATAGTAGACAGGCACTTAGGTAGATGCTCTTTTTAGGTATGTTAGACCCTAAAAATTAGAAATGAAAAAAGTCAGATAAGTGGCATGGAAATAAATGGGCCCCATTAAGTAGCTACACAAGTGCCCCAGTAGGCAGGTAAGTATTTGGACCTCCCACAGTAGATAGGTATATAGGTACCTCCTCCCCATTAATTAGATATACAGGGCCTCTTCCAGTAGTTAGGTAGGTATAAACCCACCCCATTAATTAGAAAGGTAGACAGGGCCTCTTCCTGTAGTTAGGTGAAAATACAGTCCCCCACTAATTAGGTAGGTAGACAGGGCCTCCTCCCAGTAAATAGGGAGGTAGACAGGGCTGCTCTCAGTAAATAGGGAGGTAGACAGGGCCACCTTCAGTAATTAGGCAGTTATATTTTGTATCCCCATTATTAGGTAGCTAGGGAGCCCAAACAGGTAGCCCACATACATAGCTAGGTAAGCCATAAAGGTAGCTCGGGAGCTCATATAGGTAGTTAGGAAGCCCATATAGGTAGCTAGGGAGCCCTTATAGGTAGTTAGGTAGCCCATATAGGTAGCTATGCACTCCATATAGGTAGTTAGGGAGCCCATATAGGTAGTTATGCACTCCATAGAGGTAGCTAGGGAGCCCATATAGGTAGATATGTACTCCATATAGGTAGCTAGAGAGCCCATGTAGGTAGATATGCACTCCATATAGGTAGCTAGGGAGCCCATATAGGTAGCTAGGCGGCCCATAAAGGTAGCTAGGCAGCCTATAAAGGTAGCTACGGGGCCCACATAGGTAGCTACGGAGCCCACATAGGTAGTTAGGGAGCCCACATAGATGGCTAGGGAGCCCACATAGGTGGCTAGGGAGCCCAAAAAGGAGGTTAGGGAGCTCAAATAGGGGGTTAGGGAGGCCACATAGGGGGTTAGGAAGGCCACATAGGTGACTAGGGAGGCCACATAGGGGGCTAGGGTGGCCACATAGGGGGCTAGGCGCGGCAATATAGAGGGCTAGGGAGGCCACATAGAGGGCTAGGGAGGCCACATAGGGGGGCTAGAGAGGCCACATAGGAGGCTAGGGAGCCCATATTAAAAATTAAAACAAAAATTACTCACCTGTCACGTCACTCTTCCTTCCTCCCGCTGTCTCCGGGACACAGGCTGTGGAGCAGGCAGTATGTTGATGTCATCACATCACGGCGGCCGTGATCTTTGCATTGCCGGGTGTATGTGACCTAGCAATGCAGCCGTGTGGCGAGGGGGACCTTTTGGCCCCCTTGCTAAGGGGTCCGGTCGTGCACACAACCGCTGCGGCCCCTGAAGCTGTGCCACAGACCGGTACTCGGGACCGCCAGGGGGCATCAACAGCCCCCCCAACGAGCTCTCCAAACCGGCAGGGCCTGCTGGTAAGACTGTTATTATCCATGGTGAAACGAGTATGTATCAAGATGGGCTGAAAGGCCACTCTGCCAGGAAGAAGCCATTCCTCCAAAAGGAACATATAAATGCCTGAATAATGCCTGGCAAATGCACACAGGAACAAAGACCTACAGTTTTGGAGACATGTCCTGTGGTCCGATGAAACTAAAACTGAACTGTTTGGCCATAATGACCATCGTTACTTTTGGAGGAAAAAGGGAAGCCTAAGAACCCCATCCCAACTGTGAAACACAGAGGTGACAGCATCATGTAGGGTTGTTTTGCTACAGGAAAGACTGGTGCACTCACAAAATAGATGGCATCATGAGGAAAGAAGTCGGAACAGGTACATTAATTAAATGTAACTCTATAATTTTTTTTAAGTTATGGATAGTGCAGGGAAGGGATTTTACATTTGTTTTGCTGTCTGTGCCCTTGTTCAGAAGACTTTACCTCACTTTCTGTAGCTTATGTGCAGTGTCGGACTTGGGTGCCTAGGGCCCACCAGAGGAGTTGATCTTAGGGGCCCATTTTGCCTCGCTGTTTCCGCCATCTGTACAGTGCCCCGCCCAGTCTCTCTTCAATTTATGCAGACTGATGTGATAAAATCATAACTTTAATCTTACTCAAATACCTTCACAAAAACTGAATTATACCCCCACACCATGACCACATATCACCACCACATAGTGACTGAATTATACCCCCACACCATGACCACATATCACCACCACATAGTGACTGAATTATACCCCCACACCATGACCACATATCACCACCACATAGTGACTGAATTATACCCCCACACCATGACCACCACATCAGTACTGAATATAAACCATTACACTTTGCACACATGTAAGTGATTACAGTTCAGTTATACTTAGTGACGTTTCTCTTATGAGTCGTTCACATTCCCTTTTCTTCTCCATCCGGTCCACACCACCACACTGACTTCTCCCGGCCAACACTTGTAGCTGCAGATTTGGACACAAATATCTTAGAAACGTCACTTTTCTAGCAATTCTTTACTTTTCCCAACTTTTTACAAACTTCCCACAAGTGGTATAGCAAGTATAGGCTAAAACATAGAGGCCCAGTCTCCGAGGAGGAACAGAGGACTAACACCCTGGAGATTGTGCTACAGCTCTGGACTGTATCCATCAGAATCATATTGTGTGGTCCAAACTCCTTCCATTGCACCCAGAAGATCAGCCGCAGGCATGATGCATGATCTCTAGGTGGTGCAGGGGATGGAGTTTGGTACAGTCATGCTTTTTTCTTTTTATAGTGTTTCTGTTTTTCCTACAGATTTCCCAGTTGGACTTTGATGGATTTATTGAACCAGTGTTTGATCCATTTCTTTAATACAATGGTAGTGGAAGTCGGTGGAGTTTATTTAAAGTGTTTTTTGTGTTGTGTCAGTTTGTTGTTTTACCATTTATTTCCAGTGTTAGTAATAAAGGTGTTTGACAGACGCCTCTCTATTACTAGCGCTGGGACTTGGTGTCAGCCTTGGGGTGACAGAAAAACACTGCTGGCTGACACCAAGCCTCAGCGCTAGTAATAGAGAGACGTCTCTACAGACATGTCTATTACTAACTGGAAAACAGTGGCAAAAAAATACACTGAAACAACACAAAACACTTTATTTAAATAAACACTCCCCGACAACATCCACCGGTGACCAATTTCTTAAAGAAATGGATACAACTCTCGTCCGACACAGTCCAGAGGGGAAACCTATAAGATACAGAAACATTAATCAGCATGTGGCTGATGGCTATCTATCATGTGTAGGGCAGCAAGGTAAATTGCACCCAGGTAGCTAGGTAGTTTGCCTCCACGTAGCTAGGTAGTTTGTCCACAGGTAGCTAGGTAAATTGACCCCAGTTAGCTAGGTAGTTTTCCCCCAGGTAGCTAGGTTGTTTTCCCCCAGGTAGCTTTACCCCAGGTATCTTGCCCCCATTTAGCCAGGTAGCTGTCCCCATTTAGCCAGGTATCTTGCCCCCATGTAGCCAGGTAACTTGCCCCAATGTAGCCAGGTAGTTAGCCCCCATGTAGCCAGTTAACCCCCATGTAGCCAGGTAGCTGCCCCCATGTAGCCAGGTAGTTAGCCCCCATGTTGCCAATTAGTTAGCCCCCATGTTGCCAATTAGTTAGCCCCATGTAACCAGGTAGCTGCCCCCATGTAGCCAGGTAGCTGCCCCATGTAGCCAGGTAACTGCCCCCAGATACATAACTTGCCCCCATAAGGTGAAAAAATAATAAATACACTCACCTTTTCCCGTTACCGGACGAGCAGCTGCAGCAGATCCGTCTTCACTTCTGCTACTGAAGCCTGGCACAGGCGGCACGATATAACGTCATCGTGCTGCCTGTGTGATGATGCGGGCCCGACTCCAAGTAGATCTGAGGTCTCTGGCCTTAGACCTACTACGCAAAATAGCGGAGCAGAGCGCCCGAGCGTTTCCAGGCATGGTGTGCGGGCCGGGTCTGCCTGCTTGTGGCGGCTGGCCCCGTTGTGTCGGACCAGGGGCCCATCGGAGGATCCACCAACCTCTGGTGGGCCACTCCGACGCTGCTCATGTGTTGCTGTGGTATGCTTGCACTTGGTTATTATGGGGTGTGACTCAGTGTGTGAGGTCAGCATGCCCAACCACGCTCCATAAGTCTCTATAACTATGAGACGGATGTAAGTCAGGATGTTGTAAGTCGGGGAATGCCTGTATGTGTATCTACATATATAGGAGAAGAATTGTCTTGTTATTGATTTATTCTTAGCTGAGAACACATAGATATGAGGAACTACTGTTCAGTTAACTCTTCAGGTACAGCTTAACTTTTTTTCACTCCTAAAAAGATGCTTGTACAGATCCTTAACCAGATTGCCCACATCTGAACTTGTTACTGGATGTTACTAGAGAGACAACCAGAGGAAGTCTGAAGAGTACAATACGGCAACACACACACATATATATATATATATATATATATATATATATATATATATATATATATATATATATTATACATACACACATATGTATATATATATATTTATATATGTGTGTGTGTGTTTGTGGTTCAGATACATCTGCAGAGAAACTAGTATGGATATCTATCCTGCTGATGTGCACGATGCGACGCTCTATGCCTTGCATAATGTCACACTATTATCTCTATGGATGTAAATGTTACCATATTGTACTATTCAGAGCTCCTCTGCTAGCCTCTTGAGTAACATCCAGTAACAAGTTCAGATGTGAGCAATCTGATTAAAGATCTGTACAAGCATCTTTTTACAGTGAAGAAAAGTTAAGCTGCACCTGAAGACTTAACTGAATGGCAGTTCCTTGTCTCTTTGTCTTTTCAGCTAGGAATGAATCAATAACAAGACTATTATTTTATTTTCCGATGTATACATATGCCTAAGCTCATTCAGGCAATCCATCCCTCTCACTGCTGTTCCCCTGGTGGATATTACAGACTCCCCTTCTAGGAGTTTTTTGGCTTTTCTATGTGGAGGACTCCCGTACAGCTCTGGTGGAGACCCACCTCTGTTGGCTCTCCCTCTCATGCTTTCATGCACTGGCACCAATATAGCTCCTATACTAAGTATGGTTACAGTAGGTCTTCCCTGGATCAAGAGGAGATGAAAGTCTATGGCCCAAGCCTGATAATAGTCCATCCAAGAGCACTATACTCCAGTATGGACGAGAGAGCTGATGTGCCTATGGCACAAGCACCCTACAGAGGTGATAGTAGTCAAGTTGTCCAAAAGCACTGTAAGAGTAGTAGTGCTTAGCTGTGGAATACTATGGATAAGAGAACTGATGAGCCAATGGCTCAAGTACACTATGGAGGCGATAATGGCCAAGTTGTCCAAGAACACTGTAGCATCAGTAGTGCTAAGCTGTGGGATACTATGGATAAGAGCCATAAAAGTTTCCAGGTTACATCTTCCCAGGTGGGCTCAGAAGACACTATGAAGCTTTATCCAGTCGGATGCAAATGAGTAGAGCTATACAGTACTCCCCAACATGATTTCCATCACAAGCTTAGCTTCCACTTCTTCCTGTGCATTAATCACATAAAGCAATAACCTGAGTAACATACTTCTAACCCTAAGGTTATTTGGTCCATGTCTGTAGATAAGCTGTGAAGTGGTCCCAGAGGGGATACCAGCTTCACCAGAATGCTATGTTAATGAACCTGTTGACAAATGGCTCCATTGTGGTTATCTGCCAATTTGAGACTGGAGAGCAGCTTGATGAAGCTATGCTACAACTTGTCATGCAAGAGAGTCAATTCGGGACTGCTAGCGCGAGTAAGAGAAACTTTAAAAGTACTTTTATACAGCATTCCTGGTCTCCAAGAGAACTGAAGGTCCAATTGGAATCAATTGATGTGATCCTATTAGTGCTCCTAAAGAAAGACAGAAAACAAAGTCTTGTGGCAGCAAAATTAATGACAACAACAGTAAGTCAGTGCTCATTCTAGGCCCCGGGTAACCCAAAAGGGCCAGACGTTTTGTTTTTGGATTTATTGTTTTGGAAACCTGTTGACGTGTTTAGGATTTATTGCATTTGGGAAAACCTGTTCCAGTGAATAAGTCTCAAAAGGGTATATTCCTGTCTTTGTAAAAAGTGCCACAATAGAAGCAAGTCTGTGGCTCATGCTTACATGTAAGCAACTTTGATAAAATTCTTGGCACAGAAGAACAAGTCGGTCAAAAGGATAGGCTGTCTCTCTACCCTCCTAGAAGTGTCGCCATAAAGGTTATTCTGTGGGCCTAGCTTTTTAGCATGTCAGAAATTTCCTGAGACGTGGAGTAAATCTCCCATAGGGTAGATAATCTCTGTTCCTCAAATGTGTAAAACCATAAAGGCAAGTTAATGGTTAAAGCTGGTAGGAATTCCAATCAACAGAAGATCCTTTTTAAACCCCTTTCCCTGGGTTATTGACTTTGAAGCATTTCCCGGAGGTGAGTATCCAATCTTTAAAATTGTTGGTTTTAAGCCTCTGTCTCCATGGGGGAAGGAGCTGTCCCCCAAAGGGCTCAAGGGGGTATTATGCATTTTATTTCTGTCAGGCTGCTCAAAAATTCATTCAAAGTCCATGTGGACAGCACAGCAGCGGCTTACATAATTAAGGAGGAACCCGGTCCTTATGAAAGAAGTTTATCAGATTTTCATGGAAAGCATCTGCATTTCCTCATTGCCATACATTACCCGGGAAGTCTAAACATGTTGGCAGATGCACTTTGTAGAAGCATAACTGTATGGGGTGAGTGGTCTCTCCAACAAGACATCTTTGCCCGAAATCAGGAAGGCTTTTGTGACAAAAAAGAATACAAGTTCCTTTTGTGTACAAGATAAATGGACATGGTATGAAACCCATTCTGAAAGGGATCTTCTGCTGCTTTCATCTTCTCTCCCCTTTTTCATGGTCCCAAAAGGGCTTGACCAAATCAACCTGGATGGAAGCAGATCTTGATAAAAAGGCACAACCTGGGGTCACAGTGCAGCCAGAGGTGCTCAATCTGAAGAGCATCAAGTTCAGCATGAAATTTAACCAGATTCTATTAATGTTCCCAGGGTTGGGAAAATTAAACCCTTTAGATGTCAAATTTTGTTACATACATCACAAGTCTGCCTGAATAAAGGGCCTCATGCACAAATGGATGTGCCGTGCATCCTATAATGCCAATTCACAGGTCAGTGACACACTAGTGGGTGTGAGTCTTCCCTTTTCGTGCCAATTTAAGCTCGTGTGCTGATGGGTGTGACGGGCATCCTGGAATGCCGATCCAAGTTGTGATGCTTAAATGTGTGGGGCACCCTAGAATGCCAATCCATAGCTCAGTGATACACAAATAGGTGTGACCTTTTCATACCTCCTGTGGCTTCAAAGTAAAAGCTGGAGGTGATGGGGCATAATAATGGTGGGCGAATTTTCTCAAAAAATTTGATTCGCCGACTTCGCCGAATTTTTTGAAAATCAGTTTAAAAAAAGCTATTTTCTGCTGCAAGAGCCCGTAGGGTGCTGTTTAAAAATTGTGCCCTGATAAATTGAGAGGGCTTGGTTTGGTCTTCATACAAAGTTGGTTTAGATGAACGCAAATGACTTTCGTGCTTTGAATCGCTTACTTAAATTCCCCGGGCACTTTGGGGGGGAAAACTGACCAAAAAACTGAAGCAGAAATGCAGCCTGATAAAATCTGGGAGCGCCGTGGAAAAAAAAACAAGGAGGGGTAAGATCCCACCCTAGATCAAAGAAATGTGTAGGATACTGGTCCGCCCCCAAAATCGTGCACAGTAAAGGGGGGCGATGGCAATAGCCCCCGCCGGGAGCAGAATCTAGCAGGTCAGGTTTTCACAGAGTGCCCCAAACGGGTTTGGGCTTCGTGGCGGGGGGGTTTTACCAGTGTTACCCTGGTGTTGTTTGCCCCGGGGGCAGCCGGGTGTAGGAGGTACAAAATCGTGGTAACCGGGTCAAGGACAAAGTAAGGTCGGACAGACGGGGGAAAAGGGA